>JAQFZG010000767.1:0-27267 GCA_034695465.1 Entomobrya nicoleti | reverse complement strand
AATTTTGCCAGTGATCAAGATCATAAAGGATTTACCTTGAAATATAACATTCATTGTAAATTGTTTTGATCAATCAATTGATTGTCTCGCTTCACCCCGTCAAAACTTTTAGTTGTAAACTCTGGGTGATGGTTGTGCTGTCAACACTTGGCTACATTGGAGCCGCAGTTTGTGCGGTTGGATGGTTATGCCGGAAAATGTTCTCCAGGTCATTTGGAACCCATGATGAAAGCAATGAAGAAGATGTCACTGGAAAATTGGTACTAACATCTACAATTAGTCATTTATGCATGTTTTATCAATGATGGATATTTCACATTGAAATTAGCAGTTCTTAATGATGATGATAACATTCGTTCATGCAATGACAGGTGCTCATCACTGGAGCCAATGCTGGCCTTGGCAAAGAAGCCACTTACGAAATGGCAAGGAGGGGAGCCAGGATAATTATGGTATGAAAAATATGGTACATATGTTGTGTCCGTATAAAGAGAGAAATATTT
The DNA here is from genome assembly GCA_034695465.1 of Entomobrya nicoleti. Lineage (NCBI taxonomy): Eukaryota > Metazoa > Arthropoda > Collembola > Entomobryomorpha > Entomobryidae > Entomobrya > Entomobrya nicoleti. Next base: position 26,764 of record JAQFZG010000767.1, on the reverse strand, counting down.
ATAGATTAATAGGGGATAATCCATGTAATTGGCAGGCATCACGAAACTTAGATCTGACAAAGAAGGTAATGGAAGAGATTAAAAGCAAACTTCCCAACGGAAAGGACGCAGAATTGGTAAAGAATATGTGCTATCAAATTGAGGTAATTCACATTCAAATTATCAGTCACACTTTCTCATTCTCCTTGTCTCCTTCTTTCAGATTCCCATGAAACTTGACCTAGGATCATTGGAATCTGTTCGGGCGTTTTGCAAAGAAGTTCATGACCAATTCGACAAAATCGACATTTTGATCAACAATGCAGGAGTTTTTGTACCTCTGGAAAAGCAAATGAAAACAGAAGATGGTTTCGAGTTTAATTTGGGCGTTAATCATTTGGGTCACTTTTTAATGACCAATTTGCTCCTGGACCTTGTAAAACGGTCAGCTCCCAGCAGGTAACCCACAAAACAACATGTAACAGTATTACGCATTATAAATTTTATAGGAATAACGAACGTGGTAGTAAAGTATAGAATGACGTATTTTTTAATTGACAGAATTGTGATTGTGTCTTCGCGTCTGTCTGACAAAGGGAAAATCAATTTTGATGATTTAATGCTAGAGAAAGAGGACCCAAAAACTTCAAAAGTTAACGCATACAGTAATTCTAAGCTCGCCAATCTTCATTTCGCAAAGGAATTGTCAAACAGGTTGGAAGGTACAAACGTAAATGTGTATGCACTTTGCCCTGGATGGGTGAAAACTGACCTAGCTAGATACATGGATCTGACTTGGAAGCAGTACATTGTGATGATTCCAGTTGCATTTGTCTTCATGCGCACACCTCGCCAGGTAAACTTTCAAACCTTGTCTGCATAATAATGTAAACCTTACTTTGTGATGTCATGTCTAATTCTTTTTATTCCTGGTTCCAGGGAGTTCAAACAATTCTTCATTGTGCGTTATCATCAAAAATTCGCAATGAAACTGGCCACTTTTATCGAGACTGTCAACATTGGGCCTCCAAGTCTGAAATTACCGAGGAAGTCTCAAAGAAATTGTGGAAAGTTAGTGAAAGTCTTGTGAAAATGTAGCAGCTAAATAAATTAATGTTTTAGAAATGCTTGTACATAAATATGTGATCGATCTTATGTAAATAAACTCGTTACCGCAACAAAGCAATCAAATTCGTTACTTAAGTAGTTCGTTTTTATTATTACATTTTTTTGTGTGTCTTATAGGTTTTTATAGATGTATGAAATGTTTTAATATCATAATCGCCCCTTCTCACTCACATGTTCCCCTTAATGTAAGTTGGCTAATGAACAAACAGCAAATTTCACTGAAAATCCAGAGAGATCCGCATACACATATTGACAACCAATTAGTGGAATGAACAATTACATATAACAAATTCTCTCCCTGTTCTCCTCTCCTGTTACACATTACACGTATATTTTTATAACATTTTTCTATGCGATAATTTGAACTACCTGTGATTTCGCTTTATAGTATACTAGTAGACTATCACACAATTACTACATATTAAATTGCACACCACACCTCACACGCTCTACAAAAATGAACTTTTTACTATGAATCTTCTACTTGTGATGGATGACTACAAAAAATAACTTTTCCCTTAAAACTAATTTTACGTATTTTTAAATCCCATTTCTTCTCCACATACACACACTTTTACTTTTACTTAAGTTAAGTTAACTATTTATGTACTACGTAACTATAAATTCAGTATAAATATACGTCTATTTTATGCTCTAGCTATTTTTTTACTACAGTTTATATACTACGACCGAGATGTACCAAGAAAGGGTTTCATCATTCTCCTAACTTTTTTGGTTTTAGTAAAGACTAACATTGTAGCAAATCAGCTAATTAGTATTAAGGCTCTTGCGCAGTGATGTTTTATGAAGGTTCAAAAAATGTCTCTTAAAATCTTTAAAAATTCTGACTACCACCACCGCAGTACAATGCAAATTTACTATATTTTCAATCACACAGCAAGCTATTTTTCCCCCAGATACACCTTAATATTAATATACATAGCTGCCGTTTTAAAAAGTTTTAAGTATAAAGTTTATTCAAGATGCATGCAGGCTCGTGTTAAATGGATTTTTACAAGTACAAACAGTCAGTTCTGTCATAGTTTTATCTGTTTTTTAAAAAACATCATCATTACTTCTTTACTTAAAGAAACTGATTTCAGTAATACATATTTGGTGTATTTTTTTTCTTATTCGTCTTCACTGCACCGGTTTGGTTTATTTAAATATAACCCTTTCTTTAATAGTTTATAAAATTCGCTGTTTTGCTTTATAAATTGTTCGTTTTTTTGTTACCTGTACGTACATTTAATGTATTGCTCTTATAGTTTTGATTAGAATTAGAAACACAAGTAAATAGGATAGGATAAACGGAAGTTGGTATTACATATTTACTGAAGACTCTGAAGACAAAATTTACTTTCTATTACTGTGTTGTGGACTGTGCTTTTTGTTATTAGAGTAGAATTGATGAGATCCTGCAGATATTATTGATGGCCCTTCTCTCTTCATGTCACGGTCACTTTTAAGCCAAAGCACTTTCAGGTTTTGGGTCTTGATTTCGTGCATTTTTCTGTCCCACACTAAAAATCAAACAGAAGAAATAATTGAGCATATAATTCAAGTAATATCATTAATATATTCCATAATTAGCAAAATTGTCTTACTGTCACGAAGATATTGTTGAATTTCTTCGATCTGGGGAACCTCAGGCAAATTACGGCTCATATGCGTCCCATTGTTACCACCTCTGCTGTTTCCATTTCCATGATTTGTATTGTTGAAAACAATTACTTCAGAAGGTCTGATGAGGTGAACGAGACAAAAGAGGAAATTAGAATATGTTATATGAACAAAGTGAAAGCGCAGTCATTAAAAAAATCGTTTGTGTATTCAACTTACGACGGGGGCCCAATACCGTCTGGTGAACGCTTTCTGGCTTCAATGTTGTCAAGTTTGTGTGCATGTGTATTCAATCCTATCAATAAAATCAGAAAAAAAAATAGAAATTAAGTCAAACGCTTTGTTAAAATGATATGAAGTCAATGTACAGAGAAAGTACATCACAAATCCACCCACCCACCCGCAACATCATCCCCAAAAAAATTAAATTGTTTTTAACTAACTTGTTTTTGCAGCCGTAGTAAGTCTAGCTGGCTTATTGGATAAAAACATTTCCTCAGTCTTGAAAACTACTAATTGGAAGGAGGGCGACTTGTAAGGGTTGATTGTCAACTTAAATATGCAACTGCAAAGTAAAAGCAAAGAAATTGACAATATCCGTTCAATCGTTTATCGTAAAAACGAAACTTTTATTATCACAACACAACACAATGGCTTATTCTTAATTTAGCAAGATTAGCAAGGTTCACCGAACGAAAGTAATAAAACTTTAATGACTTTTTGTTAACTTTTAAAAGTAATTTATAGCCAAATTTATAGAATTTTTTTCTTAAGACACAAGCACAAGACCTTGTCTTAAGTAATAGTAATGACGCTAGTGTAATTTATGGCTCGTTTTAATTTTATCAATATCAATGTTCATTGTGCAATCGGCATGAAATCTCTTCTATGCTTGGGTAACTTGTGTCTTGTGTCCTCCACTCTTTCTCACTCTCACAACCACAAGCTTACATAAACGACATGCACATTAATATATTTGGATGTTAATTTCATTTTGCTTTTTTTTATATGAGTTATTTATTGAGCAATGTAAACTGTTATAATTACCATTTAGAAAATAATATAATGAAATTCAAAAGAAAAGCAATAAAATATTAAGGACAATTAAAGAATGATTATTGCGAAACTACATTTTATATTGTGTTTTCATAAAAAAAATCACTTTATTTCATACCGGTATAAGTTCCTTTTGTCATACGATATATATTTTTTTCACCGAATCACAAGAATCACAAGACAAAGGTCAATTGTAGGAGAGCCGTGTGTACGTAAAAAAAATGTCTCCTTCTGTCACAGTGAAACTAGGTGAAACTTATATAATGCCGAACACTTGTGTACAGTTTTCCAAAAGACAACCCAAAAAAAACTTGAAGCAAAAGTAAAATGCTATTCACTCAATCAATAAATCTGCATCGATGTCTTAATTAGTAGTCGTTTTTAATGAAGATATTTCGGGAAAAAATACTGTTTTTTTAAAAGTAAAAGAGTTGTTAACCTTTAACCTTTATAGAAGTTATGTAAGCGAGAATAGGATGCAGCACGTGGTTTCGGTTTCTTTTCTCAAAAAAAAATTATGCTTTATAGTAGTAACCTAAGTTAGAAAAATAATTGCAATGTAAAAAGTACTATATAAAATGTATTGTATACTGCTGTGTAAAAATCTTGATCCTTGTATCCTGTGCATAAGTTAGAGTGTTATGTTGTAAAAGGATACAATGTAGTGAATAAAAAACATGTATGCTAGAGATCCCATCATTTTAGGAATATGAGAAGAGGGAGACGGACCGAGAAGACCTAAAAATGTTTAATGGAAATGTTTTTCTGTTACGCTTATTGGTGTAATAGTGTAATGTACACATCTTCCTTCACCCATCATCGTCACCAAAATACATTGTCTTTGGGTAAAAAAAATATATATGTTTAATTTGTACGAATACTATGTTTAGTATTTAGTACTACCATACCATCAACATCAACATCATGGTTTATGGTGTGATAAATTGGTTTGGATTTGGCTTTTTGTGAGGATTTTTTCATTTTTTACTATAGCTTCGCTTGTAAGTAGAGGAGTTATGTATGTTGTACTGTGTGGAGTTTAGTGGAGTAACAATGCAAATGATAAGATTAATGGAGTAATATAGAGGAATAGAATTTTATGTATGTATTTTTATGTATTTACTTGGTGTGTAAAAATATCTTGGATTCCTTCTGGAAGTAATGTGCTCGTGCTGCATGTGACTGTGAGTACGATGTTCGTTTGATGGCACTATATTTTATGGAATGAACGATGTATCGGTATTTGAGTTCTCGTGCTCTATCCCACACAGTTCACAGTAATTAACTTATATCATTGTACAAAAGGCTATCAAAGTTTTAATGGTAAATTAAATTGATTGATCCAGTGGATAACAAAAATGACAAGCGAACTTTTTTTTACAAATTACTTGAATGTTTGTAAGAAAGTTTTGGGTTTATTTTGGAGGGGGGGGGGAATAGTAAGGAACTTTTATTGACCTATATACAGAATACAAGCACTTGGATTCGATTGGATCTGATGTAATGACAGAAACAAATATTGTATTGTAACGGCTGGAGAACTGAATATTTTTAATTATTTAAGTTTACCATCGATGTAAGTCATCATATTAATTGTCAAATATAGGTGCGATAAGTATCTTAAGCATATATGCATGTCATCGTTTTTATTTTCACGCCCACGCCCACCCACGCCCACCCACGCCGCAATAATTCTTCTGTGGACTATTTCGATGATGTGAAGTTTTTTAACACGCATTTTATGAAATTAGGAAGTATATAGATTGGATTGATTTGGGGCTTGATTGATTAGACATATATTATTAGTGCATAACTCTATTCTTGATTGGCTTTATTTAATGCTCTGGAATTCTTTCTTGCCTGGTCATACACATCCAATCCAACATAATAATGTTCCGTGAACGATGAAACATTGACATTACAGTTTTGGTAAATGATCGAATTTTCAATGCGAGATTTTTAAATAATTATGAAGCCATTTCATTTGATTGACTCCAAATTGATTGACTCCAAATGAAATTGAATAATTAATGTCAGTTTAATAATAATGAGAGATAAAAAACAAGCTTGATCAGAGTTTGATATTACATAATATTATTATACGTATTTGATAAGGATTACTCGCAATAATTAAAAGCGTTAGCAGTAACTCTCTTTCATTGTTAAAAAAATGCTTATATATGATCGACTGTCGATCGACTGACGACGACGGCAACTGGCAATTATATTGGCTTGACTCTCATCTTTCAACGCCAATATTTACTGGGGCAAAATGCACAATATACATTTGCATAGACGTGCATAACGCATAACATCAACAATCGCATATCTGCTGATCACAAAATCACAACACAACAACATATGACAGCAACACAGCAAGTGTTCGTTCATGCACTTATGGAAATGAACGAATGAGAGTGTATCAAACATCAAAGCAGTGTAGTGCATTAAATATCAAGAAACAAGGACCCACCCCCAACTATTTTTGATGTAAAATATTTTGAGATAAACATTTTAATTTTTTGACCTGACCTGATTACAGTTAAATTAATGGTGGAAAGCTAAAAACTTTGAAGTAGTTCTCTTCATGTGTCATGTGTTTTTATTTAAACAATTTTAATTTAAAGCGGTGAGTGCGTTGCGCCAGTAATTTTTTTTTAGGAGAATGGCAACAAGTTCACAAGCTCCCAAAAGGGAGCTTCCAATATTTAACAAGTCAAAGGTTAACTTTGTACCAAATAGCCCTATAACACACTTGTGCGTATCAAGCAACAAAATCGTGATCGCTATGCTGAATAAAACTATACTGAAAATTGACCCCAAAGATCCTGAGCATCCGGAAGGTATATTTAAAGTTCTTTCTCATATGGCTAGTGGCCAGCATTACTAAATGGTGGATTTAAGGATGATGATGATGATGCTGGACAGTAACAATAATTGTTCAATGATATGATATACTTTCATTTGCAGAAATCAACTTGCAAAAATTTGACATTGACGCCAAATTATCAAACATGTTTCTGGATCCGAGTGGTCAGCATCTCATTTTGACGTTTAGTCCTAAAGACAGTTTAAATCCAGCTGAAGTGATGTATATTGCTCCAAAGAGTCCAAAACCGAAAGACATTGTAGCATTGAAAGGTCACGTTATTACCGCTGTGGCATGGAATTCTGTGTTTGATGGTCCCTTTCTCCTTGGCACATCAAAAGGAGCAATTTTTGAGGGTGAAGTGATTAATGGAGATGTTAAGAATTTGAAACAGGTACATAATGGCCAAACTTCATTTTACATGCCAATTATAGTGCTTAAAAACGTTAATGATGCTATAACTAATGTGTCATTTTTCACGCACAGGTTTACGACATTGGAAGAGGCACTTCAACAATCATTTGGGGTTTGGAGTTTTTCTTTTTACCCAGATCAACAAGGTGTTACATTTTCGTTGCAACTTCCAAACGATTGTACCAGTTCAAAGGAAACATTCCGTACAGAGAGGAGCGTCCCATGTTCACTGGAATATTCAATAACTACATGAGTCAGTCGTCGGAAGAAAGCTTCAAGGAGTTTGGGCTTAGTTCGCCCTCCGGAAACTGGACTGGTCAGACAGGCAACAAATTAAGTATACTTCATTCGCCCAATCTTCCTTATCCGCGATCAATTACCTATCTCTCCGATACTTGCCTTATGGTGTTCAATCATGTAAGCTTTAATAAATTTTGTTTTTAGTTGATCATTCTTTCTTCATTTTATTACTCAGTCACAGTTTGTAATTATGGGTGTGCAAATAATTGGATAAAATCTTTTAATTTTGCAGGCATTATCCCAGCCTACTTGTGATGAAAGTGGCGAGGAAGATTTTCTAAGCAGCATGGTTCAAGTGAACTACTCTAAATTATCAGAGGATGAGTCAAACGCAAATAGTGCACAGTCTACCGGAAATATTCCAAGGGCATTAGTAGCCACAGATTATCATGTGCTACTGCTGCTGAAAAGCTCAGTTAAAGCTGTTAACGTTTTAAATGAGGGGATAATTTATGACGATAATTACAATGAGGTACGTTGTTACAAGGGGTAGACTAGACACTGCACCTGCAGTGCAAAATTTGAGATGTAGTAGTTTACAAAAATATATTGTAAATTCGTGTTGTAGGTTTCGGGGAGACCTCTGAACATAATCAAAGATCCAGTGCGTGGAACTATATGGTGTTACACTGAGAGAGGGGTTTTTCGCTACGCTGTCAATGATGAGGACCGTAATGTATGGAAAATATTTCTTGATAAAGGGGACTTCGTGAAAGCTCAGGAATATTCCAAGCACGATTCTGAGAAGTTAGAAGTGATACATTTAAAACAAGCGGAGCACTGTTTCTTGAATAAAGAGTAGGTGGCTTTATTCTCATTGTTCTTTAAAAATCTAATAATTATACTTTTTCGTTAGGACTCTAATGTTTACCTTGATTTTTAGGTACGAAATGAGTGCCATGTATTATGCTATGACCAAAGCTTCTTTTGAGGAAGTAGCTTTAAAATTTGTTCAACTAGATGATTCGCATGCTCTGAAGACGTTTCTTTTGAAGGTAACATTTATGTGGTGAATTATTAATTAATATCAGGTTGGGATAAGTAGCCAAATAGGTTTGACCGTTAACTGAAATTGGTGTTTTTATATTTTGTTACAGAAAATGAGTACGTTAAAACCAAACGATCTTACCAAGCTTACAGTTCTTGTAATGTGGCTCATAGAAATTTATCTAAATGAATTGGGCTCGCTGAGAGACTTTGGAAAACAGTCCACATCAGAATACAACAATTTACGTGAACAATTTCTTCAGTTTATGTCTCAACCTCTTGTAAAGGTAGGCCAGTTTTCGGCCAGAATGGTCATATTTAACGTAATGTCAGGTTTGAGTTGAGTACTTTCATGGAAGAATGTCCATCTATATTTTTGCAGGAATGTGTACTTAAGAATAAAAAGGCCGTTTATGATTTGATGGCTAGTCACGGTGATCAAGAAAATTTGGTTCATTTCACATTAGTTATGCGAGACTTTGATGAAGTGATTGAAAACAATATCGCTAATGGCCAATACGGTGTCGGTAAGTTTTGTCGGCATGTCCTGAATTAACTTATTTTTGACATGCAATTTATATAACTTCAATACATATTAGAAGCAAGGCTAATAAAAACGTGTTATCATTTTTTATAGCTCTTAGTACATTACTGAAACAAAAAGATGCTCAGCTATACAGCAAGTACATTCCAGTGCTCTTGGACAAGGACCCCAAAGCAACGATTGATGTCCTCATTGCTGGAGGTCGAATGCATAATCCTGTGAAGCTTTTGCCCAAATTTTCTTCAAAGCTTGATAATGACACTGTAAGTATACCACACAATTTACGTAATTTTTATGGATGAAGAACTTTCAATATTCGTAATCCTGTGTTCAATTTAAACTTACAGGCTAAGCAGATCACTCGTTACTTGGAACACTGCATCAACAATCTTAGAGTAACTGATCAATCAGTTCATGACTATCTAGTTTCTCTCTACGTGTATTTCTATACCGAAGAATACCTTACAAGCTACATGGAAGGTCAAGGGACAGATGTGAATCGCGTGCGATATGATCCCAAATATGCTTTGATGCTTTGTCTAGAAAAAAAATTAAATTACGCAGCTATTCATCTGTACACTATACTTGGATTGTACGAGGAAGCAGTTAGCTTAGCAATTCAGGTAGATCTCGAGCTCGCCAAAACCACAGCAAGTAAACCTGAGGATGATGTGGAAACTAGGAAGAAACTTTGGCTAAAGATTGCAAAGCATGTGGTCAAAGAGAAAAATGATATCAAGCAAGCTATGGAATTTTTGAAACAATGCGATCTAGTCAAGATTGAAGATATTTTGCCGTTTTTTCCTAACTTTGTCACAATTGAGCATTTTAAAGAAGCAATATGCCAGTCTTTGCAAGAATATAATCATCATATTCAGTCTTTAAAGCGTGACATGGACGAAGCAACTAAATCTGCGGAAGTTATTCGGGACGAGATTCATGCTGTTCGAAACAGGTATATATGCCATATTGATAAAGAGAACACAAATACTCCAATAGAAATTCAAATGTTGTAAAATTGACTTGAATGATGATTTTGATTGATTTGTGTAATAGATGTGCAGTAGTGAGAGCTACAGATCAATGTACTCTTTGTGAAAATACGTTGCTTATCCGTAATTTTTACATATTTCCGTGTGGGCACAAATTTCATGCTGACTGTTTAATGAGTGAGATATTTCCAACTTTGAGCCAACCCAGAAAGAAACTTTTAAATGAGTTGCAGGTAAACTTTTGAAAAATTGATTATTTTCCTTTCTTAGCTTATACCAAACGGCAATACATTAAAAATATATTTTTGTTGTATGAATTTAGAAAAAGTTGAGTGAAGTAACTCTGAATCAAGAAGCCTTATCTACCAGCTCATCTGGTATTAGTTCAAGGGATCAGTTTAAGGCTAATATCGATGAAATAATTGCATCCGAATGCGTATACTGCGGTGACGGAATGATCAAGTAAATTAAGAACTTAATTGTTTGAAAATAAATGTGCAAGAGATTATATATATAAACGAACTGAGTATAACATGGTGCTTTGCTTGATGTAATTACAGGTTAATAGATGCCCCTTTTATTCCTCAGCAAGATTACGAAAGAATTCAAAGAGAATGGGAATAATGTACCACGTATTTGCTTTAAATTTTGATATAGATAAATAAATACTTGTGAAGAAAACCGATAATTAACGCGTGTCGACAATTTATTTAATTAATTCACATTCGGTTACACACGTACATAATATTTGATTCATGATTCAGTGGAACATTTTAACCCCATAAACATCTATGCTACATTGCTAACACTACATATCCTTCTACCATTCAACACGATTTCTCTCCATCTTACTCCTCCACACGCGTCTCATACAGATAAGTCATACTATTAAAATATAAAATTTAAAAAAATTCGTACTACCGACAAATGATACTACATAACACCTATTTTAACTTTAGTAATACAAATTTCACCCAATCATTACACGACATCAGTTAATTAATCACTCATTACTCGTGCATGGTTGCTTACACTAAACTTATAAAAAGAGTGCATAGCCCAGTTTACATCGGTCATTTTAGTGTACATTTTAAAACTACTCATAGATCATAATAAACTCTTTAGGGTACATTGTTGCTATTGTCTAATGACTCACATTAACAGTTGATTAATATTTTGTACTTGTCACGATTAGTTATACAAAGTTGCAATTACATAACAAAGCAGTACCAAACAACTTTTCACATATTCAATTCAAGTTAAGAGTACATTTTGCAAGTAATGGGATGTTGTTTCGCCATCAATCTTGAGCTGCGTCATGGAAGCCCCCATCAGGGCTAGTCTCACTGTGCTCTTGCCGTTTCTGTGCGTCTAGTTTTCTGGCGCTGTCGCAGAGAGTCTGTGTCATCTTGAGGGACCTGAAACATCACATATTACAACACGGGTTAAAGACTAAACAAATAGTTCAAAATAATCACGAGGAAAACTTCACAACTTACGCGTAGACATTTGTCGAGTAGTCCGCTAACGCAGGATCTGCGCTATGCTTCAGATGAAGCGCCCATTTGATGTCCTTGAGAAGGCTTTTGAGATTGATTCGCTGGGAATTTAAATAAAAATGAAAACGCAATAAGATTGGAACTTGAGAAATAAAGGCTATAAAAAGGATAAATACAGTAAGAAATAAAGGCTATGAAATTTGAAACATAGCTTACTTCGGGTGCTTCAGAAAAGGAGAACACCGTCTCCTGGGACGATGAAACTCCGTCATCATCTACCTTCGCCGCTCTAACGGTGCTCCGCAAGTGAAGAGTCTCCACAATTGGGACTACTAACCCAAGCTCCGACGGCTGGTAGCTGCTTAGCGGAATCTCTCCGGATCCAATGTTTACTTGCTTCGGGGTTGGAAGCAATGCTGCTTCCGTCCCATCATTGTACTTCCTCTTTCTACTCGTGCTGGCGGCTCCAGTGGCTAGTCCATGATCCTTGTTATAGTCTCTGCAATGATTATACAAAATTTCATAAAATTCTAAAACGCAAACGTAATGAATTCACTGGACCCAAAAAGTGCTTATTTTTGCTAACCTTGTAGGGGCGGAGCACACCCGGACATTGATGTGGCGACGACCCATAATCTCTCCGCTGCATAAAGTAAAAACATGGTTAAGAAACTGACCACATGACATGGATTCTAAGGCTTAACTTATGTTGTCAATGTTATTTGCTCACGTTTTCTTGTTAAATAAAAAAAACATAATTGCTATGTCCTTCTTGGCCTTTCCATCCGATCCGGAAGTGGCGCAACTGTTTCGGCACGTAAAACACAGGGTGGTCTTCACGAAATTCATTCCAGGCTTTATTAAGGGATAAAAAATTTAATATTTTCAATAAGTCATCTCACAGAAATGCCTTTCAGAACAAGAAGTTTGACATATTAACTCAGCCTTACCTCTGGAGCCTTCAGAGGTATTAACAAGTAACACCGCTTTGACTTCTCATTCTGGTAATAGGTCACGTTCGCCTTTGGGTTCTGGGGCCTTAAAATGTGATCCAGCCGTCCGTGGTTGACTGAAATTGGAAACAATAATTAATTTATAACTTCAACTATTGAAAGTCAATGAACTTCACAGTACTAATGCTTACTTTGATCAGTCACTAATTTTTCTTCAGCACTGTGTATAGGGCATCGTAATACTGCCCGATTCCTTGAGCCATTATCTTCGAAGGCCAAAAATGACCTAATCATCAGGTCTTCTAAATTTGGAACAGACTGAAAGTCCATCTGAACTTTGAACGTGACTGCAGTGTCTGTATTACAATACACTTTATTCTTAACTTCCGAGTACAGGGCCTTTTTTGCATCAACCAATGGGGAAACCTATAACCCAAAAAATCATCCCAATCCAATTTAGTTTTACTTTTAAATGTGATACCGATTAATTGGTCATGAAACATTGGTATACACAATTTAAGTACCTGAAAGTTTATCCAGTTCCCGCCCCAACTTTCAAAGAGGCCGTCTTCAATCTCGGGGATCAAATCCTCAGGTGATAATGGCTCGTTATTCCCCGGATTCACCATTATATATCTACCGCCAGGAATCTGGGATCCAATCGACACCGACACCGCATCAACAGGATAACCAACTAATCCTTCTGGTTTCATTTCAGTGGTTCCGTTACTGTCTGAGCATACTCTAAGCCGAGTTGCGTTCAATAGGTCTGCATTGTTGACCCTATTCGACACATATAATTAATTATTCAAGCATATTAAATTGCTCAGTTTAAATTCAAATTAAATTAAATAATATAATAAATCAAATACACAACAATTATCTTAGACATGACATAGCTTACATATTACGCAGACTTCCATCCGAATCAGTAAATTGATTCAGATCAGAGAAGTCTGCTGGATATCCATCTCGATCCAGAAAGTCGACCGGCTGTCCAGTCATCGCACGTACAACATCATCTCCGAGTTCGAAGAGATCCTGTGAGCAGTCGTAGTCTTCTTGTTGATACATTGTTGTCGGGTTCCTGAGAAAGCAACAGAAAAAGGGAACATTACAATAAGAAGTTTTGACCCATCGTTTCTAACATGGAATCATCATCATTTTCGCTTGGATAATGTACATTAGAGTTGACAAGTTTACTTTTAACATGTCATGTTCAAAATAATAATAGTACTAGTACCCTTCGTGCAAGATGCGCTACACTGATTTTGATTGTCTTGTCATCCAAATAGTTTACGATATGATAAGTCACTTGGCACTTGATAATCCTAGCTAACTGTCAATTCTTCAAAACTCGCAACGCAAATTCTAACAATCTAAAAAAGTCAACCTGAAATCTCTTCTAATTACTAACTTGCAACACTACACACTACTGCTACTATCAGCCTTAACAAAACTATAATTAAAAGCTACACCGCTGCTAATGTAGAAATGTCACTCATAAATTCAAAAAATTCAAGGTCTACGACTACCTAAAAATTATTGGGAAGGATTGAGTAAAGCACTCGATTTTAAACTCCACCACCGCACAGACAACAGATAAGACCAACCAAGTTTATCGAGCCAACAATCACACACATTCAACAGTTTGCCGTCCACACTCCACACTGTCGTTCGAACAAAAAGAACACAGCAAAGCGGTAGGGGATAGAGTCGCGACTCGCGAGCACAAAACTTCCTTTGTGGCTGGCGGTATGCAAAATATGCATTAAACTTTTCACTAATCTTCATGCACATGTATTCAACAAAAGCAGCGATGATGGTGATGGACGTCCGAATGAATCAACACAAGCACAACTCTTTACAAAGCTCATGCATTGCATGATCATGATCATAGTTATCTAATGTAAAAAAAAATATTCATAAAAGTTTCCGATATCAGTGTTAGAGTTAAGCAAGGTAAGGTAAGGTATGTGGAGCACGGAATCGGAATTATTACAAAATTTTCTATGCAAAAACTGAAAAAAGATTTGGGGTGCCTTTTGTCTAATGCGATATGCGATGCCCATGTACTGTGTATATACGGAGAAGGGAAGTGAAGTGAGTATAAGCTTAGTTTATGTTCATTCAATATGATTGTGATTTGTGATATGCACATTGCGTATGTTTTTCCAGAGATATAGTAAAATCCTTCACAATTCACAACATATTATGTAGTACGACAAGTACAGCATTAAATTCAACTGGACATCTTATTTTTTCGGCTTATCATGATATTTTGGTCCCATACCCATAACATAACTCTCATAGTCCAATGAGTCCCATCTAGCTCAAAAGTAAACGTAAACAAACGTAATATAGTTTTGTGGCTGTGTGGTGGATTTGTTGATACTCATACAGTCATACATACATGTCTTTCAAAGAGTATTACTGGTCCATAAAAAAATTAGATTTGATCGGACTATGTATCGCCATCGCATATATATGTACATCACATTACACACATCATAGTTTTTCTTTTTTGAAAAAGTCCTCTCCTTAGCGTATTAGATGCGTTGGATTATGTTTATGAGAATATGTATTGTATGTATATGTATGAAAGAATGTACATATTAAGGTACATGAACCTCTGCAACTGCAATCGTTGTGGATCTACCTATTGTCTAAAAAAGGTCGGGTAACATTCGTGTAAAGTTGAAAGTAAAGAAACAATGAAATGCAGTCAGCTATCACTGTAGACAAGGCTCACATATTACGCAAGGCTAGAATGTAGCAGTTGGGTTTTCAATTCAAACCCAACAAGGTTGAAATGTTGACTGACGATGACGACTGCTTTGCGGAGAGAAAAGAGGAGACAAAGGATCAAAGAAAGCTGAAAGCTATGTACAAATATACATACCACGGTATGTGTATGGAAGGGTCCAAGGTACTCATCCAAGGTTTGAGAACTATTTTAGTTGCGTTAAATTTTCAATGAGACGGAATTAAGGAATACGGGCAGAAACAAGACAATGTATTAATGGCTATTTTTTGTAATACTTTAATCCGTTTACAGCTAATAGCTTAAAAATAAAGTAATTAAAAAAGTACAACGATGAAGTTTTGGTATATTTGGCTGTTTATTTTTATTTTTGCCAACGACTCAAAAAATAAAAGTACAAAAGAAAAATGATTAATTTCAAGCTTCATTTTACATACATCTTATAATATAATTTATTTAGGTCACAGCTATCTGTATGTTTATATTTATCATGATTGCACTATAAACTATATATCATCAATTATCCGTTTCCATCAGTTGGGTTGGGATATTTTTTATATTAGAAACTATAAATTTCAATTCAAAGGTATACGTTTTAATTTAGTATGTTCACTAAATTACGAAGTAATCATTTTATCATTAACAAGTTTAACAAGAATAAATCTCAACAATTATAATATTTGAAGTAGACTAAAATAATCTTTTTGGACCTTCTCAATATACGACGGATAAGTTTAGTTTAATCGCTGTATATATGTTGTGTGGTCCATCTTACAAATGTAATGGTCCTTATCAACCTCCATTTCGTTCACGAATTTTTTAAAATTATAATGGTCAGTTTTTTGTATAACATTTTTCTTGATATTACCAAATCGGTACTCAAACTATCAATGCTACAAAAATCAATACATGTATAATAATTTTAATTTCTAATCTTGTATATTGTCGGAGGAACTTTTTGGCCCCGGAAGCTTTAGTCGAGTATTTTACTTTTTTGTTACCCACAATTAATTTCTTCACTCAAATGGACATGAATGTTGCTCAGTTAGCATGCATCTAAGCATACGTAATGTAATTTTATACTAGAAACTAAATATGAATATATGTTGTACTACTTTTAAGTTTATATTCTATCTAACGTGTACTTTCATTTCTCCTATTTCATATACAGATCTTTTTTAAACTGATAGCGACACTACATTTGATTGTTTATTTTTATGAATTATTTTCGAAGAGTACTCTGTCAACTGCTTGTGAGCTGTGTTTTCACTTTTCATTTTCTTAGGGAATGTGAAAGAAACACATGCATTTCTTACTTACTTTAATATTAATTGGCAAATATTTTTGTTGACTATAATAATTTTTGCTATTTTTGTAAGATTTTGCGTTTTTTGGATGATATTTTTTTGTAAAACAAAATTGTGACAGCGAAAGTTTTAAGTCTAAATCATACTACTAATTATATTCTATCATATTTTTTTTGAGTAAAAGGAATGTATGCTACTTAATCTTGAGTATGATATTTTAGATCCCCTATTCCTCAGTTTAAAGCAAAGACTCAGATTTCTCCTGAGGAATTACGTTCATCATTTTCTGCAGAAAAATGGTCACAGATCTTGCTACTGATAAGTATTGGCCTATGTAGTAAGCAGGTACTCCAGTGAGGGTGATAAGAGCACCAATACCTGCAAAATATGATAAAATCATGAGTACATTGCAGATTCACATATCGTTTTAAGATTTTGTCCAATTATTTGAATGAATTGTTACGAATTGTAAATTGTAATTCTTTTACCTGTATTCACGGGATCTTCAACGATACTCAGACCGACGAGGAGGATGCTACAAATAATATAGATAATGGGAAGAGAAAGATGAACCTTAATAGGTCGAGGGATATCCGGTTTGGTTTTCCTCAGACGAAGAAGTGCACCAACAGCCACTCCAGTTGAAACCCAGAGAACGAAACTCACGTAGGTAATGAGTGCATAGATGTCTCCAGTGAAAAGAACTCCAACAGCGATGAGGCACTACAAAGAGAAAGTTAAAGGTATTTTTGTACTTATTATTGTCACGAACACTTTAAAGCTTTCACTGGTACGTTTTCAAGGTGTGCTTGACTTACTTGGAAAACCAGAGCAGGAATTGGAGTGAAATTTCTAACATGAATGCATGCAAGAATCTTTGGAAGTTGTCCGTCGTCAGCACCAGCGAAAAACATTCTGGATGCAGTGAAAAGTGTTCCATTCACTCCACCAAAGCATGACAAAGCAACGGAGATTGGAATCAATGGTCTGAAGTAAGTTGATATTTTGTCAAAGGTGTAAACTCCGAAATTCTGGAAAATATAAATTGAAAAATTGTCTTTTAGTATCCTTCTCAAATTCAAATGTTACGACATAAATGAATGCATCAAATAGCTCATGTGAGATAACATACCACAGCCACGGCATTACTTTCGATGATTTCTTGAGGAGAAAGTACGATGAAATATGCAATGTTTGCCAATACGTAAATGATCGTCACAAGAGGTAAACCTACGGTGAAAAATGAAAACAAAAAAAGTTTGTTGAAAATATTTGTAATTTAAACAACGAATTATGTAAGAAAAAAGCTTAAAAGAAAAAGTATTGAATGATGATTACCTATCCAAATAGCACGTGGAAGATTTCTGAAATACAAGAATAAACATTTAAGAAAATGATTAAGTAATCAGATTTGATAAATTGAAATATGATAATTGCCAGTTATATCCTTATTCGTAAGCCAAAAATAAGCATGCAGCATACTTTAGTTGAGTAGCTATCTTTAAACTTTTCTTAAAAATCTTATCATAATGAAATATGAAGTCGGCAAGCTTTCTAATATTAGTTTTCATTAGAATTACTTTGAAGTATTACATGTGTGTAATGTGTAATAGCATGAATTGGATATTGGATCTCATTGCATCCTATTTCATTTTTATGTAATACTACAGCTTCAACTGGCTTTAACTGTAAATTGAAATTCCAAACTCAAGGAGACCTCATAATGATTCAAGGCGAGCATGACTGACATAGATGAAGTACCGTTATAGCTTATTTAGAATTCAAAATTCGTGTGCACAATAACAAATAAACTCGTGTTTTGAATGCTTTCACCAAAGAAAAAATCTCTCATATCAAACTCATACAAACATGAAAGAAAGTCCGTGGGTTTCATTCTTTTTAATGCTCTGTTAGAATTGCTGCTTTCACGCTTTCACAGTTCATGTCCAAAAATATAGACCTATCCCCATCCCAATCTCGTAATAATATGCCATATTGATCTTTCTAATGGACCAACGTAAGGAAAAAACCAAGCATCAAACAGCAGCATCTTAAAACATGACCATGTTCTGCTTGCTCGCTAGAAAGAATCAACAAATGAATTCGTGTAGGTGGATATATGTATGGTGCATTTTATGTGCGTAAAAACCCAAATTCAAGCTTTCACTTGTCAGGTTTTGTTGTATATACACCACTTGTTCATGTGCACTTCTCCTGATTCTGTATTGTTCTCCATCCAACTTTTATCAACTAGCGTAGAAGACAGCCTTGGTTGGTGGTATGGTAGCACACACGGCTTTCAACAAGTTGAAGTCCATTAACTCTTCCAAAAACTCAAGCAATCGTTTCTGAGCAAGCACTTTTGCCTGGTAAAAACATAGCAGGAGAACAATAAAAGCGAGCTTTTCTCCTTGTCATTCACAGAGCAATAAATTTTTCTTGAACGAACCGGAGAAAGTATTTTCCGGTAATAGAATGTGGTTCAAGTGAAACCTGTTTTTAGAAGAGATGGTGATGGAGCAAACCTCTTGATCACAAATGTGTGGGCTGTGGTTGGCGTGTGTTGTATTGTCATATGCATTCGCTTCTTCACTTCACACCTAATGTAAAATGTTTATGAACAGTGTATGACAGTAATATAGTGATTTTCCGGTTGGTTTACTGCAACCTAAATTAATGCTGATGGTTATGATAATAATTCATCTTAACCTCAACATACAAGTTTTCTTATGCGGAAGTTGTGAAATGATTGTGGAATTTTTTGAGGTTTAATTTACTAAAAGTGTATTCCAGTCTGACGCAGTTGGATGGAATGGAAGTTTCCTGATCTGTAGATCTAAAGAAGAGAGGGGAATGGGGATACTTGAGACTCGTATTTTCTTTTAGCATGGAAGCAATACTATATGCGGCATTTAATACAGAATTAGAATTACTCACGGTTTATAATAAACGTCTATTTTTAAAGAAACTATAAAAGCTTATTGGAGTACAAAAACACAAAGGATGAAAACAGGATGAAGCCTTTTTATTGCGGGGATTAAATACAAAGGTTTATTGTAACCAATTTGATTGAATTGTATAAAATCAATTTAGAAAAGCTAGCGAAACGATACATGCTCAGGTCACATTCACATTGATAGGAATTACAGAGAAAGTTTTCAGCTACAAATTTAGCTTTCCCCAGAAAAAAAATCTTTTTAGGAAGTCAGAGGTAAAGAGAGAGGAAAATCTTTGATTGTCTGATACTACATCGTACGACAATATAAACAACTGATAACTATGAAATGAAGTTGTGAACAGTCATGGCTCAGAAGCGAGAAGTTCATCAAACAAAAAATATTATATTGACACAGTGGGTGTGTGGGTAGATAGTGGTGAAAGGAGTATCAAGCTGTTTTTCTTGAACATACACAATACAAGATTGTCTGTCTATCTTCTTTTATCTATTGTTATGTTTTGTCTGGAAAATAATTCAATTTGCTGTTAAGGCGCTTTAAGTTTAATCAAATCAAACTGAACTCGGGCAGAGAGAACAAGATTTGATTTATATAAACACTTCGTTCCTTACATGATTTTCCATGTATAAAATTCATTTCGCCATCTAGAAAAGAGGTTTAAGTTAAAACAAAAATTCATTGAATTTTTCCTTGGCAAAAAGGCATTGTGAAAGTACCTGATCATACTTCAATTGAATCAACATTGGACATTCTGTGATTGAAATAAAGCCACCGTGACCCAATGATGTAAAGCATGCATCAAGTAGAGCGTGATAAAAAACAATAGCCCTTAGAAATCGTTTCAGCAATATATCATGTTTTTGCTATTTTATCTTTTCATTCGGCATATTTCTTGCATTGCCTTGCCTCTCGAGATCGTTTCGCATTTCGAAAAAGACCCAAAATAATATTTTATGGAGAAGTGCATTATTTTTTGCAAGTTAGCTGACCCTATGATAAGGTAAAGCTGGATAACTAAAGCTTCTTTTAGGAATCAAAAAATAATCTTACTTGTATGGATCTATCAACTCATTCGTCACCATGTTCAGATAATTCCTGTAATAACAAGTTATTAGTTATCATATTATTTACTGTTTAAAAAGCAATGTAAAAGCCTTGATAGCTTGGCATGATCATTTCTAATTTGATAATGACGTACCATCCAGCGTAAGCAAACAATCCATTGTACGCTGCCACGGAAAGCTTCACGTAGCTAAAAGACTCACCTATTAAGAAAACAGATAATAAAGTAATTACTTTTGCTAATTTCCAAGTGGTAATAAAATGACAGCTTGTATTATTTATGGGTCACATAAAGTAATAAGAAATCATTACCCTTTCGGTCAAATGGAATGGCAAATGCGTTTTTAGACAAATCGACTGGGGCTTCATCCGCTGAAATTCGTACAAAGGTTTTGCGATTACATTTTAATGGTTTTTATTTTTACTGTCTTGTGCAGCATGAAACAAAGCAGGAAAAAACCACACAGCGAGCATAATTTTTTTTTTCTTACCGACATTTCCCCAGACCAAACATATTAATCCAGCCGCAATGATGGCTCCCAGTGCCAACAGTTTTGCAACAGTAAAAATATCTTGAATCTTCATCGTAACTTTCACACTCCAGCAATTTATGGCCGTGAGTAACACTACATCAAGAAGCATTAACCATTTGCATCATAAAAATCACATTCATAAATATACTGAGGTCACATTTCATTTTATGACTACATTGTCACTTGAGTTTCAAGAATATAAGATAATTAGCTGAAAAATATAATCCTTTAAAATGAGAATACGTACTTAAACATGCTGCCGCCAACAGCTCTGGTGACGGTTTCGGGATATCGCAACCATCTAAAATTGGATTGATAGCATATCTAGAATACAGACACAAATATGCAATTACATTAGTTTGTATTGCGTCATATGCACATAATTTCATAAAGCGCATTAGGCTGTCGTTTGTAAAATCATAATGAATTTTTTTTTTGAAGGAAATGCTATTAAATTGCTGATGTGCTTATTTAAGCAGTTTAAAAAAATTACGTACTCTGCAAAAGTCAGGGCAATGACAGCCGCTGTCGTTGGTCGGATCACGAGCACCGTAACCCATAAACACATGAACCCTGGTAGGGGCCCGAACGCCTCTGTAAAATTGAGATATATGTATAACAAAATTGTAATCATCGATAAGCAATATCTTAAGACGAGCTATTAAAATATCAAAGTTTAACTGTGTTCCTATCCGATTGCATATGAAGAAATATGTGGGATTTTGTCTTTGTCATCGGAAAATTGGTACTTAGCTATACAATACGCAATTAAGATATTTCATGGGCATTCACTTCCCTTTGGATGTCTGGGTTTAACAACCACAGTGGAGCCACTTGTGGCAGCAGCAAAAAAAAGACAGTTTGCTGAATTTTCTCTATTCAACAAGTTGAAATCTATTTTTTACTTTGGCCTTGAATGGAAAAAATGACATGACGTGTGAACATTCTTTACGGTATTATTGGTGCCGATACCGATTTTTACCTTAGTTAGCTGTTCAAACACATTTTTAAAGTTGTGTAACATAAGAAGTATTTTTATT
Organism: Entomobrya nicoleti; assembly: GCA_034695465.1. Taxonomy (NCBI): domain Eukaryota; kingdom Metazoa; phylum Arthropoda; class Collembola; order Entomobryomorpha; family Entomobryidae; genus Entomobrya; species Entomobrya nicoleti. The sequence goes on along the minus strand of JAQFZG010000767.1, from coordinate 4,757 downwards.
GCACAGAATTTTAACGGCATTTTATGAACTTTGAACATTTGGCTATTCATAAAGATTTACTACTTTTGCTAACCGACTCAAGTTTGGCATATCTTTGAAAATCATTCTAGCTCCGTGCTCCATAAAAATGAGTATAATGATCAATATACTATTAGCTAATGGAGATTTTCTTTTAATCTCTGTGAGAAAGGAATAAAATATCACATTTTACCTAAAATATAGGCATAATCGCCCCCCGATCTTGTTATGCACGTTCCCAATTCTGCGAAGGACAGCGCTCCAATCATAGAAAAAAGTCCGCATGCTACCCACGTTCCGATAGCCACATAAGGATCCTGGGCTTTTTCATACACCCCCTATTTTTTAACAAAAATAAGAAATTATAAAGGTATTTTTAAGAAGAGGAAATCTCTACTTATGGCAAACTTTGTCTGTGGGCGGATCGTGAGAATTCGCCACTTTATACTTTGCTAGAAAATGATTATTTTTACATAACAAATATAATATAATATTTCGGTCGTGTTAGGGTAATCTAAAGGTGAAGCTAAAGAATGAGAAAACATGTATGTGTGTTTATATCATGTAATCATGTAATACATAACATTTCATGATCCATTACATCACTATTTATTTAACTTGCTGTGCTAGTACAATGTATTTTATATGAAAATCTAGCTAAAAGTGCACATGTGTAAAAAAATCTAGCTAAAGAAATTTAAAGCTATTTTTCATTGCAACTTACAAAGGAGCTATTCATTTAACAAAAGGTTTTCTCCTAGCTTCATCAAAAGAAACTATTTTCAAGAAAGCATTTTCACATGCGTAAAATCTCTCTTTGCCCTGTTTCTCCAGCAAAGTCTATTTGTTGTATAAAAATATTAAAGAGTGATAAAATTTCAGATTCCACTTTCTTTCGATTTTGGAACCACAGTCAATACCACCAAGAGAGCAAAGTGTCAAGCTGATTTCTTCTTCATTTTGAAGTATAAATAAAAAACATAAAACGCAACTATAAAATATAAAAATGCCTAAAAATTACATGTACGATACATTGTGCATCCGTTTTCAAAATACTTTATTCTGAACCACTGTTCAGGGATTTCTTTTTGATCATGAAGGTGAACATATAATATGTGACGAATGTGACACTAACAGAAAAATTACTTTGAAATAGCTATACTGTACAAAGTGTATTTATAATATATAGATTTCTCTACAAATAGCATTACATGAGTTCCAGCACCTGTCAGCGAGCAAAACATTATTAAAACTTGTTGACTGAAATGTAGTACAAAGAATGAGGTCAGCACGACTTTCACGGAGTCACAATTTACTTGAGCATTCAATCTCCAATTATTACATACCTACATATTACATACGCGCAATTATATTAAAAGTAAGTTCAGAGATCGGCACGTACCTTTGGTGTTAGAAAAATTCCAGATCCAATAATTGAACCAACTATAATGGCAACGCCATTGATCAAGGTTACATTTCTTTTGAGTTCCACTTTGTCATTCGCTCTCAGCTCAATCTTCTTCCCCGGACTCAGCAGATCCGCCATTTCTATATCCTTTGCTCCATTTTCCTTAATTTCTCCGTCTCCATCAGGAGACTTATTATTTCCGATATCATACGTTTTTCTTTTCCCAATACCCATCTTGCTATGGAATATGGATGAGGAATACTTTGAGTGAGAGATGAAGATAACTTTTGTTGGAAAATATTTTCTCTGGTATCACGGGTGGGTGGAAACCAGCAAATTGGTGAAATAGGTACTTTTGATGGGACTCTTATTTTTTCATCTTCCGTATTGCATTTCTAGTTCTGGTATTCTTTTAAAGAGTTTCCTTTTAGGCTGTTTTGTGGAGTGCTTGGCTTGATTGTTTATGAAATTGCAAGTTGTACGAAATAATTTTCATATCTGATGTTGCGTTGCGGTTAAGAAGACTAGGGCACAACAACAGAAATGATGCGACGCACTTCGGGAATACAAATGGAGAATATAATTTATGCTGACTAGTATCCAAAGCTCATTTCAGTAAACGAATTCCTTCTGAAAAGTCAAAAGTTGAAAAATTATGATAAAATTAAGTCCAGCAAATATTTAAAAATTCTGAAATAATCATTATGCAATGTAATTAAACTGAATTCAGACTCAGACCTAAGGCTAGACACGATCCACGATATGATGTACTTAAAATGCAAAATGTCAATCTACATTTTTTATTATCCAAATATACCTGGCATGGCTAGGGCTCATCTTTAGCAAACAAATTTTTACTATATTTATGCTGATCAACTTGATTTTTATCGATCATGGCATGTTTATTAGTATTCTTTGATATTCCGCTATAACATTGCATTGATTGCGGCTGTGTATATACTGTCAAACTTCATAGATTGCAATTTGTGCACATGCAATGCAAATCACTACAAGTAAAAAACCCAGATAGAGTGAAGAATCTTTTCGTGAAATCCGTCATGCGTAACACGTTTGTCGCAACTTTGTCACACAAGGCAAAGGTAGTCATTATTCGTATAAGGGCATTATGTATGTTAATCTCAATCTATAAACATCAACCACAAGTTTTGTAAGTATTTCATGTGTTCATATTACTTTTAGCAATGTGAGTAGTATTTTATAGATTTAATGATGATTTGTCAATATGTGGATTAATTATAGAATGAAAAGTCTAATTTTCGTACTCTACTTTGCACACTAGCATGTGGAATTCAACTACACATTGAATTTGACGATTTCCAGTTTAACTTGAATAAAAGTGGTTTTCCTTTATCTTGCGGTTTCCGACAGTCGAGGAATAAAATGTTCATTGACCGGAAATGAAGAAGGCTACGCACTTTACAAATACTAAATGTGAATTGATTGTAAAACCGTATCATCAATAATTTTTTGAAGCACGGTTAAAAGTTGAACAATGAGTAATGAATATCCAATATCCATTCACAAAAAATGTTTTTATGTCCATCGTATGTAGCATCTATAAATCAGATTTATAACTGTTGGTGTCTGTATTTTTAACGCCTAAGACTAATATGCCCCATTTCTCCTAGACTAGCAGTGGTCTTTAATGCGTGGTTTTGGTTCAATCCAAAAATGCAATAAAGTGCAGTATAAATTGAACGATGAGCAATAAGACATATCACCCTTGTCGCCCTATTGTGTTTCACACTGCAGTGCAGATCGCTGTTAGATGTAAGATTCTGATAGTTGAATTGCTTTTAAAATTGCAGCGATGAAGCGTGAGACCACATAAGATGTCCAAAGAGATTGGTTTATAGGTGGGTGGGTAACCGGCCAGACAAACATTGACCCTGCCTAACCTACACATATTTCATAATTTATTCATGATGATAATGCTTGTAAAACAATGCATGATTTATAATATTCTAATCTAAAAGTACATTATTTTTTGCATGCTTTGTAGGAAGAACGCATAATTCAAGTATAACGTACTATATGCATGGACGTGTAATACAAAAATAATCTGAAAATCTAAAAAATAAAAGGTTTTAAATTTTATTCTACGAATTACAACTGCATGAAGAATTTCTCTTTGATTTACTAAACTTAACGTATAGTAGCTACGATGCTTTAATTTGTATTTGAAGCAATTGCAGTGCAGAACATGTATAATACATACATGGAATACAAAATGCTTCTTGTCAATGTGACTTGAAATTTCCAATAAATTCGAAGGCAAGTTATGCAGTTCGTTTAAGTAAATGCTAAAAAGTTCAAATCGTTAGGTTTAAAATGCCTTGTAACTTGTAATTGATTCTGTAAAAGATGCACAACAATTTATATGCCATTCAACAGGTCATGTAGTGGAGACTCTCCCTGCAGCATTAACAAACTGTCCTCCTAACAAACTAAGGAGACACAGACGTCTGGCTCGATTTTTTTTGGGGGGCGTCATGAAATTATTTGAATATTGAATGGCAACGCAGGACATAATTATATAACCAATCTATCGTAGGTGGAGTCGGAATGGTGCCCATTTTCCACGCGAAGTTTGCACTTGCACAGCACATGCTTTAATTAGCAAGTTAGTTGGACAAGAGCGCTTTGGGTGTTGAACACCATTTGTGTACAAAAGTGCTTGCAGTGAAAAATATGATCTTAGCTTCAATGTTTCTTGTTTATAAAGGCCGAAAAACAAGCAAATTATTCGCATAATATGAAACATGCTTATCGACTTGCTTCAACCCAACAGCTAAACATTACCCTAGTCAAACGTATAAAAAGAAGAAAAGAACGAGCCACTCGGGGTTCCAATAAAAGTAGAATTAAGTCAGCTTGATATGATAAATTGAAGCAATCAAGTTAGGTACACGACACGAGCAAAAGTAATAATAGGCTTGCTTGCGTCATTTTTTTTTTTTTTTGATCAGTTTACATTTCTCCAGTATTTTGTTTGATTCATTAATATTCTTACAAATGGGTGGTATGATTTGTAAGAAAATACGAAGGCAAAAATACATTTAACATTTAAATCCTCAGTCATAGTTTATATGCTATTCAAACGTACAGGCTCGCTCGAGGTTAGATAAGTTGATAAAAAATCCAAGTCGGTCATCGCTGAGTACACCTACATAGTGCTACGATGGTATATTAGTAATATTTAAAGGCGAAGAGATAACATGGGTGAAGTTTCTGTTGACAAAATTGCTTGTCTTGCCGGGGAAATCCACAGAACATGAATGCACATTGCAGCTCGTTACGCCACGGCGGC
>JAQFZG010000766.1:0-27276 GCA_034695465.1 Entomobrya nicoleti | reverse complement strand
ACAGTTTTCGAAGAGATTTAACTTTTCACTATGTGATATAGAATTTCCACTTGTCATCTTGACATGTTCTAGCAGTAAAAATTTAGCTACCATGTAGCAAATGAAAATTCGAGTAACGTTTTGAACCATTTTGAAGTTTTTTTGTAACTAAAGTTTATTTTGTACTCAAATTACTTCTTAAAGTTCTGAAACCATAGAATCTAGTGCCAAAATTTAAGAGACTTTTTAAACACTGCAAAACCTTACTATACCATTTTTGATTTATTTACCACTCATCCGGAAAACAGTTAAACGATAGATCCACGAAATGGAAACACGAAGCAGAAATTATGCTTTGTGTAATATTCTTTATTGTAAGCAACAGGAAGAAAGGGCGTATTCTATCCAAAAAATACTGAATCTATAATATTCATAACCGTTTTAATTACAAACAGGATTAATTTATTGATTTGTCAAAGGAGCTAATATATATTTTTCTAGTCCACGATTATTTTGAGAGGAAGGTATATTGATTTATCTAGCATTATGTTAGCATTTGGAACTATTGCTAGGAAACATGTTTAAACTAATACCTGTATTTAAAGATATAATTTTACTTGCGTAATTTATAGTTACTAATATAATAAAAAGAATAGACAAACATGATATTGTCAAAAAGCACGTACTATGTTGAGAACATAATATTTTTCAAGCGGTTTCATTTAAAAAAATTATTTAGTTTGTTACTGTTTGTTTATTATATGGTTGGGTTATTATTGCTAAGAATTGATCATGATTTGATTTATTTCAATGCGGAATAATGTATTTTGAATAAACTGAAATATTTATGTAAATGTAAACGACGATTTTTGAACTAAATATATATTCAAAAGCTTAATATGGGGAAATTTATACGGTTGCCTTATATATACTTTTTAGAAAAAAAATGTCAAAGCGGTTATGTGTTTTTTGAGAGTAATAAAATACCTGGTCCAACTCAAATTGTATATTCAATATTTGTATTCATCATAGTTTTTTAACTTTAATAATGATTTTATTATATTGGTAAATGCTACTTTCACAAATGCAGTTTCAATGAAGATTTATACGATTATGGAACAAATAAAGGGACAGTTTACACCGAAGCGTTAACTTAACAATCATACTTCAGTATATGTGTTCAATCTGCGATCAAGTTTTCAATATGATCACAGTTCTGATTTGCAAAGTTTTGATTTTTAAAATATGCATATGTCGTAATAGAAAAAAAAGTTCTGTTTGTTGTGACAAAGTGACTTTTTTATTCAAACGATTTTCGAGTTAAAGCATTAAAAATGATAACATTTTAAAGTAAAATTATAACTACTTGTCTATTGACATTTTGCGGACTTGAATTACCCTTGAAGTAGTTTTTCTAGTTTTATAGTAATTCTGAAAAGTTGCCTTTAAACCTTGTATTGTTTTTCGTTTTTCAAAACAAAACACGACAAACACTAATCCCATTAACACCAGATAAAATATAAATATTCCCAAAAACAAATTGAAAGAAAGTGCTATCGGCGTATCTTGCATACCTTCTTTTGCTGTAAATAAAGCGTTCGACATGAATTTTTGCAAATAACCTACTAAGTTTATTGACTTATTTTGGTTTAGGACTTTTTGTTGTCGAAAAAGAGCAATTTGATTATTCAAATAATTTTGCTCGTCCCAAAAATGCGAAAGTCCTGACTCCTTGCTTTGCCAAAGAATGTGAAGTATTCTACTATATATAAAGTTCTTTCGTATTATAAGTCCTTCATATGTCACAAAACGTTCTACAGGTTTCTTGGAAACTATCTTTATTTCATCCGATATCTCAATGCTAGGTACAACTTGATTTATGCGCTTTTGCTCATCAAGAATTGCAAACATTTTGTTGTGAAGATTCTTTGTAATTTTCATTATTTCTTCAATGTTGTCATTCAAAGAAAATTTCGCATTATGAACAAAATGTATATTTTTCAATAAAACTTGAAAATAAGTAGGAGCATTTGAAGGATTGGTAAAAATAGTGTCATTTATATACCCTGCTAAAGAAGATTTAGTACTCTGGTGTGTGCTATTGTAAGATTTAATCGATGCCCCAGTGGTTAAAACCGACAAATTCTGATTCGACACTTCTTTCAAGGTTTTGGGATACTGCGCCTCAAATTCACCTGATAAAAGGGAATACGACTGGCCATCATACAAACTTGATATCACAAATGATGTAAATGCCCACAAGATCCATAAGAGTCTACACTTGTCTGTTTTGAAAACATTTCGAACCGTGTCGTTGCATTGTCCACAAAAGGCCGCTAAAGTTAAGAAAATCCAAGCTGATTGTCCAAGTTGATTTTTCGTTAACGCAGAAGCGTTAATTTTCCTTAAAACTCTTGACACAAAAAGTAACACAGAACCGAGTGTTAACCAAACGCTAACCTCAAATGGTTGAGTTAAGGCAATTAAACTATTTTTCGGAGGATTCACTACGCCAATAATGAGTTTGTACCGTTTAAACTTAAAACCTGGCACTGACAAATCAAATTTTTGATTAGAAACTCTCAAGTTTGGAAAAATTTGAACAATGTTAGCATTTATGATGATATTTTCAAGAAAATCAAGAATTTCAATTCGAGTTTCTGATGATAAATTAATTGTTACATTGAGAAAGGATTTTATTAAGCAACTAAAAGAGTTTTGGCTACGAGAGCAGTTTAGATCTGTGGTAAAAGTCGTTAGGCTTGTACCAGTCAGATCTCTGTGAAGCATTTTCCAATAGAGTTTTAGAGTAGTCGTATTGTTTATAAATATTGGAATTGTTACAAAGCTGTCGATGCATGAAAAACAAACCAGTTCCAATTTTCCATCCAAATTAAGAAACAACGGAGTTCCCGAAAAATTAACGTTGGCAATATGTTTGCCGAGATTGCTTTCAAAGTAAGTTAGGTTATATTTCGAAAAATATACAATAAATTCTGGAACTCCATCTAGCACTTGATGGGTTATTTGCTTTGGGAAAATCTCGCTAAAAAGTACTGTGCATTTTAAGTACTTTACATATTGAGGTACGTCATCACCAATAGCAAATATTGTAGTGTTTGAAATGTTTCGAGCCACTTCTGTTTGTACAATATTTGGTGTTTTATTAAAAACTTTCATTTGCAAGTGCAGAAGAATTGGGATATTTTCAAATGAGGTATTGGGTATTCTCCATTTAACTAAACATGTTTTAAAGAGTGCTAGCTTTTCATCATGTGTTATGGAACTTCCACTTATAGTCTGAAGATTTACCAGCGGTACAAATATAGCTAGTATGTAGCAAATGAATATTCGAGTAACGTTTTGAACCATTTTAATGCTTTTGTAACTCTTAACGTTACTTTGAACTCAAATCAATTTATAGAAGTTAGAAACCCACAGAATCTAATACAACAATTTAAGAAATTCCGAAATATATTCCAAAACCTGACTTTTATCTTCTTGTTAAATATATTGACTGCTCGGCCAGAAAACAGTAACATGTAAGACGTAAGAATCACGAACTGGAGACTTGGTTGAGCTTGTGGTTTGTGTGATATTCTTAGTCATAGCAACCGGAAGAAAGGGCGTATCCTACCAGAAAAAAAATCGTTTAATATTTTCCGTAAGTTTTAATTACACGTGGGCTTATCAACATTTTATTGATTTTTGAAGTGCTTATATATATTTTTCTAGTCCACGAGTATTTTGAGAGGAAGATATATTGATCATTATGTGGGATACTTGAACTATTGCTAGGAAATATTTTAAAGCTTACTTGTCCGTTTTAAGAGTATTTTTAACCAGTATAATCTATAGCTTCTAACATAATGACAAGAAGGGAACAACATGTTATTGTAAATATAATACGTAATATGTACGTCTCATAATATTTTTCAACCTATTTCAACTTCAAGTGATTAAATATTTATTTATGGAGTTTCCTATCCTGAGTCTATTTCTTCGTTTTGTTGTTGTCACTTGGAAATAGTCACCAGATAAAAATGAATATGACTGACTATCATACATACTAGATATTATGAACGATAAAAATGTTTACGAAATCCCTGATAATTTGCATGTATCGGTTTTGAGAAAATTTCGAACTGTATCATTGCATTGCCAAAGAAGGCAGATAGTGTTAAGAAAGCAAAACAATTGGAACTAGGCGACGTGAATTATGATTTATATTTTTTCTTCTCCTTTTAAATTAGATACGATATTGGTTTAATACATTTGCATGTAGCGTCGATTAAAATTTATCACATGGTTTCTGAACTGTGAACAATAATTGACATAAAAGCTCCATCCAAATATAAAAATATAATTGCCCCATTAGGTCAAACCAGTCATATCTATAGAAAAGCATACAAAAACAAAATTTAGTTCGGAAAATGAAGTAATATTTTAGAAATAATTTAGATAAAAGCCATTCCAATTAAAATAATTGCAATGTTCTTTAAGCAAAATGACGTTAATTGTATGATGACACTAGTTATTATAAAAACAATGGAGCCACTATCTCTGACGCAAGCGGAAGCTATAGTAGGAACATCGTGAACGCATGTTTTTATGACATGCACTAATATACCATACTCAGAAAGTCATAAACTTAACTGTAGGTACGAAGACGTTAAAACGGATGACGTGTTTATGACACGTATATCGTAGATAATAGACAAAAGACGCCATATTTTCCTGTCTCTTGCGGATATGCTTATAAAATATTCCTTAATTATTTAAAATTATTTCTAGGGCACAAGTTGGACTTCCTTAATATCAATAGTTGCATTTAACGTATTTTTAATCTTTTAAATTTTAACAATTTATCAGTTCGCCATGAAACTGATAGCATTAATAATTGTTATATCACAAGTTGTCGGATCTTACTCAGACGATGGTAAATAAATATACATATACGGCTTACATGTACGCCTACACTTTAACTTAATCATAATAATTATCAATTAATCCTTTAAAACATCATTTTTTTATAGTATGTAACTATTAGTGTTCCTAAATAACGTATTATTGGTATATTCCAGAGTGTGAAGCTCTAGCCGACCATCCCCTTGAACTTTTGTTTCTTATTGATCGTTCCTCCGCCAAAGTACTTAAGAGCTTACCCAGAATCATCCAAATTGTGGACCAAATAAATAACGAATACAGAAGACCTAAATTTGCAATAAGTTTCTATTCCGATTTCCAATGTTCCAACTACTTCAAATACGAAATATGCAGTACATTCCGCTTAGAAGACAACTTGCCACATCATACTGACCCGTAAGAATCGTAAATTAAATATTTTTAAACAAATTTATTAGTTTTTGGTTAATAATTTAGATTATTATTATAAATAGGGAGGGATGTTACACTTACAACACATCACTCACTAAAGATGTTGCACTCATCAAAGAAACAGTGGAACTGGGAAATATAGAGCAACTTCCTAGCGGAAATGATGAGTCTGGAGTAGCGGCTCTAATGATGGCAGCTCTGGACAATAATTTGAGATGGACTACTAACGGTAGCACCTCCAATGTAGTATTCGTTATTACGGATGCTGCAACAAATTCTGGACCGGTATGGCCTCATAACGTTCCTCCAAAAGGAGATGGTACGGATCGTTGCAAAACTATGGATAACCCAACTGTGGATATGACTGGTGATATTTTGAAAAAGGCTGGAATTTCACTGTTTCTTTTACTGGCTGATAGTAACGCACCACAGGATACATTTCGGGTGTGGAAAGATGTTGTAAATACGATGGGTATTAAGAATGGTAATGCTAAGATCGCTGATAGTAATGAGCGTATTGTGGATAAATTCAATAAGTTTATGAATCAATGTTAGATTATTTTTTTATACTAGACTGATTCGAAGTTTGTTAACGGTTTGTTAAATGTTTTATAAATTTGTATTAGCAAAATTAAAACACTTACGAATAAAAAATACTTTTTAAAAACTGATATAAATTTGGTGAATTTACTCTGGCACTTCTTCATATAAATAAAAAGTTGCACTTTACTTAAATAAATTACTTAAACGAGTTATTTTTTTCGTTCCATTGAAATATAGTAAGTACTTCTGTAAATTCACTAGACTTTTTTAGGCGGCAAGCTAACGCTTAGCCGTTGTAGCCGTTTAATATTTAAAATGCCAAATCAACTAACAAACATGAACATAACAATCACAAGCATTAAGTTCTAGCCACGTTCCCCTTGTATGTTAATACAAAGTGAGCTTTGATGTAAATTAACCGTAAAATGTTCCAAGCTGACCCATTAAAATGTTCCAAGCTAACATATTGAAATGTCCCAAGCTAACCACCTAAATTGTTCGAGACCAACCCACTAAATTGTTCGAGACCAACCCGCTTAATTGTTCCAGACCAACCCACTAATATGTTCCAAACCAACCACCTAAATTGTTCGAGACCAACCCGCTAAATTGTTCGAGACCAACCCACTAATATGTTCCAAACCAACCACCTAAATTGTTCCAGACCAACCCACTAAAATTCCAATATCTGACATTTCCCGCACTTTTCTGGCCACGTACTATTTCAATTTAAAAACTAATGTCAGATTGAGAATCTACGCTCAAAAATGCGTATAGTTACTAATTTGCAATCAAAACTCCAATATCTGACTTTTCCCGCCCTTTTCTGGCAACGTAGTATTTCAAATTTAAAAACTAATGTCAAAATGAGAATCTCCGATCAAAAATGCGTATAGTTACTAATTTTTCCATCAAAATTCCAATATCTGATATTTCCCGCCCTTTTCTGGTGACGTAGTATTTTAAATTTAAAAACTAATATCAGATTCAGTACCTACGCTCAGATTTACACCATTCCATTACTTTTCTAACATTTTATAACTCTACATTGAGTTTTGCATTAGCATTACTTGAACACCACTACTAACATTTGGATGTTTTATACCCTTTAACCTGAGCGATGATGATGATAATGATTGTTGCGGCGCCATCAGCGTATATAATATTGACTTGTCATTATATAAATTTGAAAGATAGGTACTTGTAAAATCAGGGTTTTAAAGATGTAGCATATTTATAATTACTGCAAATCATGTGTAATGTAACAAGTTTATTTTTTGGACGATAAATATGTGGGCGAGTTTCAAAGGTGCTTACATTGTACCTTTAGCAAATGAAGCCTGTTTGTACAACATTTCTATCAAACCTCAATACTAGTTTAAGAAAAATATCCCGATAGCAAAAATTGGACAAAAGCAAACAAAGCAGCACTACAGACAAACATGGCATAGAAAAAAATGTACTTCAATTTTGTGAAAGGAAAATCTTCTGATTGTGAAGGATAGAGAAAAACACACCGCATACATGCATACATTTAATATCATACGCCAATAGATAACTTCGAGGAAAAGTTGGTCCAGCTTGTAAAATAGAGCGAGAGTTAGATAGACTACCAGCAGTGCTGCAATAAAATATGTTGATTTACTGCAAGGCTATTTCTCCTTGTACTCATGTACATATAATAAAAGTTATCTCTCCAAATTCAAATAGCTAATAATGTCAACAAAAAACACCTGTCCCGTATTGGTTTACCTCAGTGAATACCTGTTCATTGAATATTGTGTGGATTTTTCTATGCTCCTACTTGTTTTGGTTCAACAGGTGAGTCAAACCAAAGTAAACATCAGAAAAATATTTGCTGTTTTGTCAGCTGATAAAATATTAAAATAAAATCGATCTGTTAGTAAATTTGAATAATATTTATCTGACTTTTCAAAAACTCTTGTTCAGTGGTCATATTTTTTGTTCGACTTTTTCTCTAATTTAATTGAAAGTGCCTGTTAATAAACACACAATCTTTTACACAACTAGTAATTAAAAAGAAAGTGCGTACACACTAAAATAAGTTTTGCTCAATATACACAAATAGTGAACTAAAGTGGTTTTAGTGTCAAAATTAAAATGTCCCCCAAAAATAGCTACAAATGTACAAAGTGTAATAAAATTTTAAGTTCTGGTGCTAATTTAAGAAGGCATTTGGACTCCTTTCACAACAAAGCTAACCAAACCCAATATCCGTGTAAACTTTGTCCTAAACATTTTCCAGCAAAGGTTCAGTAACACGTCATGATTTAACATTTCACCAGGGCCAGCGCCCATACAAATGTAAACTTTGTCCAAAATCCTATGCCTACAGTGACGGTTTAATTCTTCACACAAAATCAGTTCATCAGGGAATCCGACACTCCTGTAAGCTTTGTGATAAACAGTTCAATTTAAAACAGTCCTTGAAAATCCACGTACAGTTTAATCACAGTAAAGTCCCACGCATCCATTGTCTTCATTGTGATAAAACATTCAAATCACGTATTTATCTAAACGTCCATATAAATGCTAAGCATGCCAAAGACAGAAACGTTAAAAAATATCCATGTAAAATCTGTGACAAGTCGTTTCTCAGACGTAGTTCCCTTTATGAACACATTGTGCGTCACAGCAACGATAAACCTCATCAGTGCCACTTGTGCACAAAGTCATTTTACACATTATCTGAAAAACAACAACATGAAAAGCAACATAAACCAATTAGCAAAACATTCAAGTGTAAATTTTGTGAACAGCTGTTTGTTTCCCAATCTGGTAGGTTGGATCACACTAAAAGAGTTCACGAATTCTCTGCAGCTGTTTCTTGTGTATCTTGTGACAAGGCGTTTAGCCATCAAATGAATCTTAATGATCATATTTTACGAAAAATTAGAGAAAAACCATATAAGTGTAATTTATGTTCCATGGAATTTTCTTCGTCATCACAGAAAAACTCGCATATGAGAACCCATACTGGAGAGAAACCATTTAAGTGTTTGATTTGTGATAAGAATTTCCGTTCAAGACCAGATCTGGCTTCTCATGAGTATGTTCATAAGACGAAAAAACCGTATACTTGTATTTTCTGTGAGAAAGGTTTCATTACAAAATCTTTATTATGGGGACATATTTCACACGAAATAAACGAAAAGAATTTTGGTTGTGTTTTATGTCAGAAACAATTTGCGACAAAGATGTTATTAAAGTTGCACATGAGAGTTCATCAGCCTAAGAAGTACAGATGTGGGAAATGTGATGCAGTTTATAAAAGTGCTCAACCTTTAAGAATTCACATGACAAAATTTCATTAAACTAAAATATTTTGTTGTTTAATATAAATTAAAATGAAGAGCTAACTGAAGACATCCTATTTATTCGCTACTGGTATTATTTAGTATGAAACATTAGAATAATTTATAGTTGTATAACACACATGTAATAACTTGTGATTTTAGTTACGGGCTAAGAAATGTGTGGTTGATAAATATAGCGGTTTAGCATGACTTATTGATCTTACATTTGTATATGACTTGATCATAAATGATTAGATAGCGCACAAAATTTATTGATTTTCAGTTAAAGGTCGACTTCAAATATTCATTTTTTTAAATTACATGTACAATTCAAATGGACCTAAAAAATACTGACCTTATTAGCATATTTTAACGGGGAACAAGATTCGTAAAATTAAGGTTGGCTTGAAGTAAATTGGTAATAAAAACGACTAACAACTAAGTTTACCAAAGTTGCAAGTTCACAAATAATTTGATTTACTCTATTTCTACCATTTATTATGGTTTAGTAATTCGTTGATAATACAATGTTATTATAAGTTAAGGTATTTTGATTAGATTTTATTCAAACGTATACAATTTTTAACCTTGATAAATATTTCTCACTAAACGTATTGTAGAGTGAAAGTATCGATCTTTGATTGGCGGCATGTGTTCTTGTATTTTCTGAGGTGAATGTAAAACAGCAGCAGAACGATTAATTTTACAACAATTTGTATTTTACTGAGTACTGATTTATTTACCAATTATTGTAGAATACTTGTTTAGATATTTATAATAATAATACAATTGGAAAACTTTATTATGATGTTAAAATAAGAAGAAAAGCCAATGTTGTGCTAATTTAATGCATTTATTGAAGTTATCCAATCAACTAATCAATCATGATCAAATTTCAGCCCAGTTTACAACGGCCGGTTCTACCGTCATAATAATAAGGCTTCGAACAAGATTTTGTAAGCCAAGGGATATTCTAATAACATAAACACGCGTTAGTTTAGAAATCAAAAAACAATTGTAAAATCCTTCACACTAAAGTTGGTTTATAAGATATCTTACCACATTATGTTTCCACTGGGCATTCGATTCTACAATATTTTGAAAAGACCAAAAAATAAATATAATTAGGATAAGTTTTCGACGCAACGGAAATCTCATCCTGACCAAATATTTTCACTCTTCTTTAAAAAGGCACAACTATCAAAATTTGCAAGGAAAATTGAAAACGTTATTTGTCAAATTATATGGATATTTCTTTCGAGCCCTTGCTTACTGATTGAAACAATATATGTCGCGTTTCACGAATGATCAAACATACTCTGTGAAAATTTCATTTAAAGTCGTGGCATACAATAATTTATTGAATTTAATTGCATTTGATTAACGCCGCAATAGTTTGTGAAGTGAACCTAAAAGGTTACCATGATTTCTCTACCTCGTTAAAAAATTTAGTAACCACAATTCCCACAAATATTTTTACTAATGATTAGTTCCATGGTTCATTAAAAAGTCAGAGATATAAGCATTGGTTAGAAAAGTTTAAAATAAGAAGCAACCCAAACTACAGTAGTAGATACAACAGCAATTTATACAACTTTAGAGTCGTACCTACTCGCTTCGAGCGATATCGCCGATCAACAATCCCTGCACTTATAAGGCTTTTAAGAGAATAGCCTTTTAGTCAATTGAAAAATATTACATAAATTTCTTGTTTCTCTTCTATTTGTATCATGTTTGACTCCACAGCGCCTAACATGGCAGCTTGGGCTTCTTGTATTGGTTTTATTTTTTCATTCGTATTTCTGTTTTTATTTAAAAAATTGGCTTACGTTTTTCTTTTGTAAAATTTTGTGTCATCTTCAGTGTTGCCAACGTGTAACAGCACTGCTTAAGATACTTTTTTCTCCTTGAATAAATAAATAAATAAATGTTAAATATGTTAGAAAAATACAATAAACCAAAGGCAATAAACATGTACGTAAAGATATTTTGTAGAACCCCGGTTGAATAAAGTATTTGGTATTATTTGGAGACAATGAAATATATCTGTTTATACAAACATCAGCAATATCATGATTTATGCATGCATCAAAAATATGACGTGTCTGTTGAAAGTTTAGACGTCAACAATTAGCAAACAAATAATATCGGTGATTTACGTGCACAAACTTTCATACCAGAGATCCATTTTACTTTGATCTAAAATCGTGGATCGAAACTAAACTCAAATAATTATCACAAGAGCTATAACATGATATGATGACCACTTTCCCCGACAGCTGCCTCAGCCTCGACACTCTGTGTCTACCAAAGATTTCATAGAATTATTTCATTCGAAAAATCGCATTGTTCTGTTTGTATATATGTACACTTGTATGTACATATGTACAAATGTACATTTGTATGTACATATGTACAAATGTACATTTGTATGTACATATGTACAAATTTACAAAAAGATCTTAGGTTGATTTTGAATATTTAAATACCCAGATTGAATTCAACAATGAAAACCCATCTAGATATTTGTTTGTCCGGAATTTTTGATTTAATATATCTGTTCCTTAGCCGTCAGCGACATATTACGGGAAACATGAAAAAACAAAACCGACTTTGCGAGCAATTTTTCAGGCTGCCTGTTTCGTATAATAAACCTTTAAGGTTTGAACGAAAATTTTAGTAGCAGTAATCCATGTGCTCTTACAATATATTTTCAGTTCGCCATGACATATTTTTGTATCTAATTGAAATGATTCCGGTAGCAAATGAAAACCTTTTGAATTGGTTACGAAGTTTTAATTGGTTTTATATCTTAAAAAGTTATAAAAAACCACTTTCAAAATCAATTTCTTGGCAAATATAGGCTGCCGTGCAAAACCAATTTAAAACTCAATTTAAACAATAACTTAAGAAGTCATACTCCGAATATTTCAGATATAAATTATTTATGCTTTATATGTAAGAACTTGAATCTAGTCAGTTATGTGTTTTTACTAAATTTTAACTTCTTAATAGTCTATCAATTGATATTCATTTAACATATTTATAATGAGTTTTTCGAATGTAATTTTAAATCTAAATTAAGCCACTACAATTTTAAACACGCTAAAAAAGTTAAGCCTTTAGTAGCTATTCGGTTGACAAGCTTTTTCAACGTAATCCAGAAAAAAATACCTGTAATATATTATTTTTATCGAACAGTATAAAAAACTCGTTTAGTATTAGAAAGTCTAGGTTTTTGAGAAATATTTGAGCTTTTTACAATTACAAAACATTGTTTAAAAAAGTTTCCTAATAGAGCTATTCCGAAATATCTTTGATGTGACTACCTGATTTTTAGTCACATTACATCAAAGTTTACATTTGAAACTCAACTAGTAATTTTCCCCCAATATTTTCCATTCACTACATTTGCATAGAAATCATAAAGTTTAAACTAGGTCATTTTCCTGAAAAAGTTATTGACAGAATAAAAATGTTTAGCGACAGGTTGTGCAAAATAGTTTATTTATTGATAAACGCTGGTTTCAAACTAGGAGCGTTTCCACTCAAATTTGATCCAAATACTTTTATAATTTCCAACTCCAAGGACCCAACTATTAAAAAGAGAGTAGTTTTTGGTACATCCCTATGTATTTTGTGGCTATTCCTCTGTGTCTATTTCGCAATAATTGAATATATTTCCGGTGACTTGAATCAACTGATTTTAATGATGTTGTTGACATTATGTAAGATGATTGTAACCACTACTTTGATCATGTTAACTTTGCATGCGAGTGATATGGCTAAACTCATAAATGGGTCTTTCCAATATTTACGATATATTGAGCGTAAGTGGAAATTTCAATGAACAATCTTAATTTTATAAATATTTCAGGTTATTTTGTAAAATAAATCTTTTTTATTTCAGGAAAATATATTCCGGGATTCAAAAGAAACCAGGATAAACTGAATTATTATTTTGATTTGGCCGCAATCAGTCTGATACTTTGCTGTTTGCTGGTTTGGTTTTTGGTCACACTATACTGTGTATACGATCCTAGAGGAGCTTTTTTCATTGGACAAGTTATACCTTTGAAATATTATTCTTACATTCCATTTGGCATAATAAGTGTAATCTACCATTTGTACGCACTGCTTGTATTTGAATTCACTTTAGCTACAACTTCGGTGATGTCAGCAATTTGTCTGTTCTATTTTGTAGTTCTTATTCAAGAACTACAACTCAAGTCTAAGAAAGCTTATAAACTGACAAACGAAGTTAGGGAGCCAAAACACATTTGTTTAGTTTACAGGTCTATGCAAATCTATCACGGAAATGCTATGTGTTTATTAGGCCAATACGTGACAATATTTCATATAATCCTTACAACGTTCTTTTTGTTCGTAAATTCCATTTTTATTAGTTATTGGCATGAGCTAGACTGGTTTATTTTAAGTTTTATTTCCGTGGCATATATTGGCTGTTTTTTGTTTTGGATTTTAGTCTTGGAAATTGGTAAGTACTTATGGATACAAGGCAACAAAAATTTTGAGTCGTGGGATGAAGTTGGATTTAGGTGTGGTCCATTTGAAATGAAGATTATGAAAAAGTTTAAGAAGAGCTGTAGATTGATTTTAATTCGTCATGGGAACATATTGGTGTTTGGAAGAATGACACCATTTGTCTACATAAAATGCTTGATAGTTTATACATGTAAAATCCTACTGGCATTTAAACGGCTGAAAATATAATTTAAATTCAAAAGTTTTTGAATATTACTTGAATGTTATAAAGTTTTCTTATTTCTAGAAATCAATTAATTTTTTTGAATTTGCTATTTTTGCTACGTTACATGTCCTAACATTATTTTTGCCAAGAAGGGCCATTTTGCCATTATTTTTATCACATCTGCCAAGTTTTATTAAATTTTTAAATTGAATTTCAGCAATATATGTTAACTTTAGTTAAGCGTAGAGCCCCGTAGATACATGTTAGTAATATCAAAGTTACATATGTGTATTCCGTTAACGATAAGTCTAAAACTATTTCAGTGCTCTGGCATCAGCTAAAATGGCTTCTTTGGTAAAAATAAATTTAAGTAGAGATAAAGCACTCACTTAAATACCCGAATCCAAGAAACGAAATATGTATAGAAATTATATTACACTTTATATTTGGACATGTTGAACACGTATTCTTATTTAAGATGTAGCTATTTTAAATGTAATAGATTTTAAACCTACTTTCGGAAGAATTTCGCTTTAGCTTAAAATGTACATAGTATATAGTATAATTTTACATGGATACCCTTTTTTAATTTGGTCAAACAGTACAAAACACCATTAGATTGTTGTGCCTTCCCTTAACCCATCTGTTCGAATACTGTTTTCAAATGGATAAACTGAATTTTTGAAAAAAATGCATACGAATTAGATACCTACCCCAATTATGATATTGGTCAACTTTCATTGACTTTAGTACTAATTAACTTGTTGAAGTAATGAAATACTCATATTCATTATAGTTATATTTCAGTTTGGATTTGGATTTTTCCAAAATTCAACAATATCTTTCAGCTACTTTATAAAATCATAGTTCATGCTTATGGGGGTATTTTGAAATGTTAAAAATCAGCAAGGTAAGTAGGTAATATTTTGTCAAACCTACCATTTAGGAATATTATGCTAACAATAATTGGAATCTCCTTCTTGCGTAATCCACATTATCAATTTAATATAAATATGTTTGACAAAAGACAATTTATACACATGATATGACCATACTTAGTACATTTAATCATCCAGATGTGTGAACGTCATTAACAAAGATAGCTGGTTAGGTCTACAAGCGTTTAGTAGCCCGACCAGGATACCAAATTGTGGAAACTTCGTTGACCAAATTAATATGGCTACATTTCTCGCACCATCATTACTAATAGATATTATATAAATATGAGTAAGCAAAAATTGGTAAACCTCAAAATTGAGAAAAATGAACTGTAAAAAAAATTCAACAGAAAAATAACACATTTTCATTTCACATAGTTTAGTATGAATTTTAATGCAATAAGCCGGGTTATGTGGTAATAAATTTTATTACTTTTAGTGAAGCTATAATTCGAAAGTTTTATGATGCAATGAAGGTTATATTAAAAATTGATATATTCAATTTGACCATTGAAATAATCCAGTTAGCAACTATGATCGGATTTCAGTTAAATTTACATCGACCAGTTCTACTGTCATAATAGTACGGCCTTTCACAGGACGATTGCCGTCCCAACACATGCTGGAAACAAAAAAAAACACATCCAAGACTTTAGCTCAAATATAAAAACACGTTTATTTGTTTATTTTAAATGATTTAAAGTTAAGTTTGGTTATTGGGTGTCTTACAGCAGAACGAAATTGAGCGTTAACTTCTCGTACATTTTGAAAGAAAGAAAGAAAAATTAACTGAACTAAAGTAAACACTTGTGACCACGTAAACCTCATTCTGATCAAGCTTTCAAAGTAAGTTGGCAAACTCTTTACTATGGCACAGCTATCACAGTACATGAACAAAAGTTGATAAAGATTGTCGTACACATATGTTAACGTGTCCTTACAAAGGTGACTTACTAAATTACACAAATATTATCTTGTTTAACGAATGTCTTATGAATACGCCATGGAACCTATAAGTTTGGATCCTTATATACAGACATTGATTAAATTTATTCACATTTATTCATCACTGCAATAGTTTAGAAAGCAAACCTGGCAGGAAACCAAAATTTCCGAACTTCATTAAATAAATTATAATTACCACACTCTACACAGATGGTTGAACTTATTCCGTAATTATTGAATTACACACGACATACATTAATTAAACACTCAAACATGCAACCGAAAATCATTAAATCATGCCTTTTATAATATAAATTAAAAAAAAAAATCGTATCAGAAATCAGTACATTTTTTGATATTGTTATCACGATCAATTGAAACAAATGGAAATACAAATATATAAATCATGTTTAGCAACCAAAAATATATTCAAAGTTTCCTGAAATCAGCATTTGTTCTAAATGAAATGGTTTCGTTTCTCAGCATTAAGTTTTGACTGTTTCTTAGACAAAATAAAATGACAAGGAAAAAATATTTTCAATTTGTGTACAAAAATTTTAATCGGCGAAGGAAATGGAATTGACAGAAATACAGTTTTTATGAAGTCTTGGTAAAACCCAAACGGTTTAAATGACTTTATTGAAGAACGTAGAATAATGGCTGCGCAAATCCAATCGATATTTTTATACGCATATTTTTTATTTGATATTTTTAACCCAACTTTAAAATTGTCACATCTATTAGATATAGAATTGACTTTTAATAAACTTTAGGATCGTAGAAAATATTTAAGAAATACTATTCCAAACTAAATTACATGAAGTGATGTGTCAAGATCACATTTCTGACATAGGAAATGGCCCCAAAGATTAAAACAAATTAAGTTTATCAACTGCTAACATTACACTAATTGTATACTCAACCATCTTATCATAATAATTCATTTTGATTTCCTTGTCAAAAATACCAATTCGTCCAGCTGGAATGGAAAGGGAGGAACAACTATTAACAATTTTACGGATAACATAAACATCTTGTCTATGAATGAACTGTAGTTTCCAATGTCCAATTATGTGTAAAGAATTATCATGTACGTTGCAGCAGACGTTGAAAACTATTGATAAAATTGCAAAGCAAATTACATTTGTTATGCTAGCCATTACAAACACTAATGGCTTGCCTAATTTCAACGCTACAACTGTCGCATTTATGGTCAATATCAACATTACAAAGCAACATGTCAAAACTAAAGTTGATGCATATGTTTCAAACTTGTGTAAAATGCGTCTTTCCACCATCAGTTGTTTATAAAGAAGTATATTTGGTTTACTTAGTTTTTGCGCTTTTATATTAATGACCAAACGTGACCAATCCATGCTAAAGGTTAATAAAACAGTTACTTTTATACTGATTATTAGCCAGTTAGATAGCAAAAATGTGATCCCAAATCGAAATAGATTGACAAGGTATATATGGTTGCTGTTTGACTCAAGTTTAAAAACAGGTTTATATGCGTAAATAGGATCCAAATTTTGTGATGTAAGTACAGACATAATTAAAGGAGTAATTACTGTCGATGATATCACAAAACTAAATAGAATGAATCCCATCTTATCTGTTGAAACAAAACAAAATCAAATTTAATTTCGTTCAAGTGTAATTTATGTGCAAGAAAGCTTGAGTAATTTTTATTGATGTCGTACCGCATTTGTTTATAAAACCGTAACACCAATTGCAGCAAGCAATCACTTCTTGATCAAACATCGCGCAAACGATGTCAACGACAAATGATGTACAAATCAGGATTAGAAATATTGCCGCAATAAATATAGGTAGTAGCTGAGAGGACTTCTGATATTCGGCTAACATTAGATACAAAGCTGTAGCAATTAAAGGTGTTGCTATACACATTTTCCATAGAGCTGCTAGTATAAGATAACGTTTCCAACTTGCTCTATTACCAGTGACCCATTTATTTTGGGGGGTTGACCAACGAATGGGGAAAATGGATAGTTGGAGATCATTCAACATTTGGTTAAGTTTATTTGTTTGATAAAACAAGTTTGGAGACATTTTTAGATGGAATTTGGACCGAAAATATTACCATTGACAACAAAACAAACGAATTTTGCAACTGCTTTTGAAAAAATAAGGTTGTGTGGTCAACCAAAATAATAGCAAAGTGGTTTTCAAAAAAACAAGTAACCTAGCTTCCGCATATATCAATTTTCTTATCGAGGGCAATGGGCTGACTCCTAATATAAAAAGAAAGCGGAAGAAAAACATAAAAATTGTAAATATTCATGGAATATTGTTGTAATTGGTTTGCATGTCTGAATGGTTTTCAATAAACAACGGCTATCTTTTTATGAATTCAGGAAACAATATATTTTTTCAATTACGATGAAACTCTAAATTGTCTTAGTTGAAAATATTAACTTGTATATGACTATTTGTGGTAGTTGTTGATGCTATTTTGCATAGAATGTCTTTCTCAAACATGCAGATTTCCCCAGAAGTATTCTAAGAAACCATATTTAAGTTCGACATAAAATACGACTGGATTCATCAACTATGTCAACTATGAGTGTAGTTAAACTAGCAAAATATAAAACAGTAAAACGAGACAACTCAATCACAAATATATTCAAATTTAACTACGATGTTTCCCGTGAAAACTTTTAGCTCGGTTTGCCTTTACTTTTGATTGTCTTGGTCGATAATGTCAAATTAACATTATGTTGCTTAGTTAACTAATCAATTAATTGCGCATTCGCAGAAGGCAAATGAGTAATACTAATGAAAATTGATCGGTGTAGCACCTGGAATTTTTTAGCTATGGATCAATTCCGAATCAATTTTTAAAATTTATTTTGAATGTTAAACCTGATTGTATATATGTAAAAATATTTAAAAAATATACGCTTAATGTCTCTTATCGTTTGTGACCACTTTTACACTACTTTTAGCATTTTAAAATAACAATTTTGTGTCATTTTATTAGCTCGTACTTAAATGTTATCGTCAAAGTTGTAAATAAACACAACAAATCTATATAACTTTGTGATATACTTTATTGTTTCAGCAGTTATAAATATCTTCTACATGCTTTATATAGCTACTTATTTAATTTTACAACTAAATTGTTTCTTTTGTATACACGCGATTTCAATTCATTATTAAAGTAAACTAATATGATTGATTATCAATGCTTTATTAAATTAGACTTTAGTTTAAGGCCCATCGCGATTTGTTTCTTCTGTTTCGACTCCATGTAAATTTACAAAATAAACATTTTTACAAATAAAACGAGAAACGTGTTTGTTAAATTAGCTTTACATTTAGCTTTTACATGAGGATTCCTTATTAGTGTGCTAATAGGTGATATGTCAAATTATTCTGTTAATTTATTTTTTTTATTTTGAGGACATTGACATTTCATAAAGTAACTCCATTTACATAGACGAAGTTTATCTATTGGTACGAATATTTTAATTTTATTACATATATTTATTCAACTTTTTAATTTGTGCATAAAGGTTTCAGCCTAATTAAGTCTTACAGAAGGAAAATTTTATTCGACGACAACAACGCCTGAGTAACCTCATCAGATAGTGGCAAAATTTAAATACGCGGTCCGAAATAGCTTTACGTATTTCAATAATATAAACGAGTACGGATAGTCCCAATCCTGAAAGCCCAATAAGAAAAATTACCAATATATTTCCCTTCATGTTAGGCTTTTCTAGTGGAATTTCCGGGTATTCTATTTTCTCAAAAATAAAAGCAACTATACTCTGTAACCAATCAATAATTCCAGATTCTGTGGTGAGAGAAGCACGTCTAATAACATTGAATGGAATTTTCCCAGCTACATATATCTTAATAGCTTGTACACCAAAAGATTCTTGCCCAATGTTAGAATATGATTTTTCGCCAAAAAGTAGTTTTGAGTAGTATTTTGTGATATATCGAGGTAATAACCAAGCTGATTTTTCGGGACAGTCTTTCAGCTCGTCAAATATTAACTTGGGCTGCTTGTCAAAAAAATTATTCTTGAGCACTTTTTCCCATCTATTTTCATGAATACGAATATAACCAGGTGGCTCGATAGCTTGCAATAATGATTCGTATCCAATATTTGCAAGTATATTAAGGTTTTTGAATGGTTGCAAAATAATGGGCACAAATTTAAGATTTACAATAGCAGCTAAAAATATCTCCAAAGTTCTGTTTCAACTTATTTGGTGATTTTGCTTGTTACCAATAATACTGCTTTGAAGCTCGTAATCTGACGAGTATAACGCAGTTTCTGCTGTACCGGATATAATCCCATATTTTGTGCTTTCTGATCTTAATTCAATAGAGCCTGGCTCCGATTTTATAAAATGAAAGCTTTGCAGATTTTGAGCCCAATTTTTATAATTTTTAATATAATAGATTAAGTATCCAAATCAACTATAAAGTGTAAAATTGTCACGAAAAAGTTCTTCGACAAATGTATAAGGTACCAGTACTCTCGGTTTTATAATGTTGTATACATTTGTGATTTTATATGCATTACTTAGTACTACGCCAGCTATCAATGTTCAACCAATCATGATTCGAAATTTTGGCGACATGTTAAAACTGGTAGGGAACGGATCTCCCTGTTCTAGAAATACTTTTATCAAATAAAGCAACTTACGTGCGAATTTTTCTTGACTTTTAAATATGTTTTCTCGGGACAAGCTCTTAAATCCAAGTAAAAGAAGTATAAATGCAAGGCATATGCAAATCCAAACATTGCTGTCAAAAACCTTCCAAAACTCGTCGAACGGAAGTGAGCTTCGTCCATGGCTTTTACATGTGATGAAGCTAAGCGGACTAAGGATATTTGTAATTTGTAAGAGAGCATCTGGCCTAAAAATCGCATCGGTACTTATCCATAATTCATTATGAAATGGGTAATTTTTATTACTCAAACTGGACCCATTTCCAAGTACTTTTTTGAGAATCGACGCCAAAACTACGGCAAAACGATTTGATGTGTCGGCTTCAAAGTTATGTGTCAGTTTTGGTGCATTTAACCTACCATTAACCAGTTGATACCTGTCACTCGCCTCAGTCAAGGATTTTATAGAGCCAAGCATTCTTTGACCAATACCACCTCTAGTCGCCAAAGTGAATTCCCACCTGGTTTCAAAATCGCTAGTCACTTGTGCTATCGAGAGCAAAGTCATTTTTGGCAATTCTATTGTCACTGCTTTCCAGAAACTCTTACAAGACGGGCATGGTATTAAAGCACGTACTTTATCTATCTGGCAATATGTTCCTCGCAGGCCACATGAAATAGAAGCTACCAACAGTGTTTCCGTTACTATAAAATAGTCTGAACCATCCATACCTTTCCCAAGCATATCATTGTTACTCGTTTTTCGATTGATCCAATAATGTAGCTTACTAAATTGGTAATAGTACAATTCGTTAGAGGTGACAAAAATGTTTACAGGCGACATGCCATGTAAAAGAAGAAGAAGAAGAAATGTAAAAGTGACCATTCCAGTTAGCAACGCATGATTTGGCATGAGCAAGTCCATTTGAACTTGGAAATTCCATGGTTTTGATGTCCGAACAGACTCGTCTCTATTTATATCAACACAAGGAGCTCTGTTACTATCTCTTGCAACTAATGGAGTAAACAGTCGAGACTTGGGACATGGGCATGTAACCTTTGCAATTTTGTCCATAGAATTTCTAATAGTTCTGTTAAGAGCGTAGTTAGAATTTGGTGGTGCCCATATTAGCTCCATGTGCAACGGTACATAGTTAAATTCCACGAAGTGCGTCAGCAAAGCTAAACCAAATTTTCTGAGCACAATCGGGGTATAACCTAGTGAGCCCAAGTTTGCTCCTTGGAAGTTATTTGCAATTATAAGGCATCTCTCATCTTCAAAACTTTTTAAAATTGTGTTTAAATTTGTAATAGAGAATTGTCTCGAGCTCACAAAGTGTTCTTTAAATTCTTGGAAAAGATTTTGTAAAAATACCTCATGATGAAACCAAAATCCGTGGCTTTCGTGGAACTCATTGTATTGTCGAAATAATTGTAGGAAATTATAAGGATCCAAGTCGTCCAAGGATGTGACGCTAATAAAATACTTAGCCCTGGTGTTTACTGTTTCAATTGTGGCGAACGAATTTACTCGAACAATTATCAAGCATAAAACTTAGTTTAATTTGTACATTTTTAGTTATTTTGTAATTTCTCTTTAAATTTGTTTTGCAAAGTATCCTGGAAATAACTCCAGCTTGATTTGAAATTTTGCGCTGTACAATTACTTGGTGAATTTTATTAATTTAAAGTTTTTTGGAGTTGAAATCGCAGGAATATTTTGTAAAGTGTTTGCGCGTGTTGGTTTTGAACAATCTGTGGAACATTTCGAGACGAAGATATTTTTGCCAAAGTTCTGCACGTGTAGTGTTGGTTTTTAATTAATAGTACGCTTAATGCTGAGCAACGAAAGTTTGCTATGATACGAACACAACAAATAAAAAAAATTAGTAACACTTTGCTAGATGGTTATGTGAGAACCTTAAACATTCTGCTAAACTATCGTATATTGAGCATTGGGTTGCTAAGCGAATTTCGGTTATTCTGTGCTAGACTATTGCGTCATCGCCTTTTTTAATCTTTTAAATATTTAAGCACAGCCACGCTTATTTATCTTATATAAGTACGGAAAAATATATTATGACAACCAAATTTTGTTTTAAAATCAAGTATTTCTTAGATTTTAGATTATAGTGGATTTCTGATTTTTATTCATTCGTCGCGCCGGTTTGTTAATATAACTAATTAGTAGTACATTTTCGAGTGATGAATTGAAAAGCATTGAAACTAACAATAAAACAGCATAAGCTCTCAAAACGGTTTTAATAATACTTAATAGACGTAACTTTCTGGTTTAATTTGCAAAAACAATTCATCCTACTATTTTATGGATATTAAGACTAATTTATGTGGCGGCTAATAATCATAAGGGATAATATGTATTATCTATCACTCATCAGGACTCAATTTGGTTGTTGGTTGATGCTAACATAACGCACAATCTAATTTATTAAAGTTAATTTTAAAATAAACAATCAGCACTTTTATTGCATAAAAAATTAAGCTTTTATTTAATTTCACTTGTTATATTCACAAAAATTACGTTTACACTTACATTACAAAGCTGACGTTTAAAAATGCTAACAGATTGTCACAGGTATAATTCGCAGGTATTTAATTTCAACAAAAACCAATTCACAGCTTTAGGTACAAAGAGCTTATCGAATTATCATCTCCGCTTCTGCTTCTATTCTTTTAACACATCATATTACACTTCACGTCAACCATTCAATTTTGTAAATTTTGATAACGTGTCGACGCAACCAGTTTAGTTTACTTTCACCTGCAAGCCAAGCATAAAAAATATAAGTTGAGTCCTTTTTTGTATTGATTGTTATAAGAACGAACTATGTAAATACGGAACACATACTAACATCAAGCAGTATACATTACCCTGTTGACTTATTTGATATTTAACACTCAATATTATTATAAAAGCTTGATTAATATTTTCACTCCAAGATTCCCAATAAAAATACAATGCATACATGAAAAGATCAAATATTTTTCTTTTAGCTTGGGCTCAACAATATATATCCTAACCAACTAAATTTGAACCTCTGATTTGACGGAACCACGTTTCTTTAATTTATTAACTCTATATACGCGCTCAGCTGCTACTCGCCTAATCTCCGAATCTTCGTAAATGTAGCGATAATTCGGTCGTGCTACAACGGCAGACGGTTTTAAAGATGGGGAATCCCCGACTGGTTCCGGTAAATTATCACAACCAACCATGTTTTCCTTTTCAATCAAATTATCATGCAACAGAGTTTCTTCTTCTTTCGGTGTATCTTGTTGCTTATTTCTACCAACAAGTAATTTCCAATCAATCCAATAAATCAAATAGCATGATCCTAATATTGCAACCACAAAACTAACAGCTATTAAAGCATACATCAAAGTTCGATCTACGCACTCAGATGCATAATAAATTGTTTCCATATTTGGTAATTCCTTTAGAAGCTTCTGCTCAATATCATGTAGTACACACTTCCATTCTTGTGGTGAAGCCAGCGGCACCCATTCTCCAGATGAGCTTGTGTCCGTACCAATTTCTTTTTTATTTGGGATCCACATTAATATCTGACCACCATTTAACATAAGTTCTAATCCAGGTAGTGAGACCTTAACTTGTTGTGTTTGGTTCACAGTTGAACCATTCAGTGGATTTTTAAAGAAATCTGTAATTACAACGGTTGTTGCGTCCTGAGAAATATCCATTCCTTTACTACTCAGATCTCGCTTAGTTCTCGATTTTCGAACATGTTCAAGTTCTTTAATGTTACTCAATATTAAGTTGGGACCGTTTTGAGCGATATAAAATGTTGTATGTTCATCAAACTGTTGGTTACTTTTAAGTTCAATTTTTTGATCTTGCTCAAAGTCTGATGTTGAAAGGCCCAATGTGTATCCCATTTGAACACCTGCTGATTTAGGGGTAAGCTTCCAACTTTCCCCGTCTTTAGTTAATTGCATAG
The DNA here is from genome assembly GCA_034695465.1 of Entomobrya nicoleti. Taxonomy (NCBI): domain Eukaryota; kingdom Metazoa; phylum Arthropoda; class Collembola; order Entomobryomorpha; family Entomobryidae; genus Entomobrya; species Entomobrya nicoleti. The sequence continues at coordinate 2,872 of JAQFZG010000766.1, read as the reverse complement.
CTGTCGAGTCGAGCAAAACTTCTAAACGTTTTCTCATCCGATCATATGTTCCATTCACAATTACAATTTTCCCGGGAAACTTGTCTTCTTGACCAGTCATTGTAATAACTAAATTGGTTTCTTGTTCGATTACCGTCGGAATAAATTTGTCCTCGTAATAGCCATGTTGTCTTATCATTGATATTATCTCTGATAAGTGAAGTGTTTGATAAGGACATTGATGAGTGTGAACACAGGCTTCTTTTGTTTTTCCAACTGCCCCATAAATGTAAATATCCTTCGTCAATGAAACAATTACATACGTCGTACCGCTTTCACTACTTCCAACTAAATGACTAGTAAGATGTTTTGCATTTTGTACAACATTTTTGTCAAAGTAGAGCATCTCATTAGCCGTTCGTAAAATAATAGTGGCTCCTATTCGTTTCGCTGTGCTCAGAAATACGGGTATAACCTGAGTTTGAATGAATTGCAGTGATGAAAATTTAGAACTGGAATCAAGGCTCAACTGAATGTTTCCTGTTCGAGCAACCTGGATATTAAATCCGTCTTTTGTGATCATCACAGGTTGTTGGTAGAACTGGTCAGTGGGCAGTGTTGGGGAAAGCATACGGTGGGAATAGGTAATATTTGATGAAAATAACGAATAGGATAAGAGTTGTTTGTGAAAGTCGAATGAGACTTTTGTAATATTGTCCAGGTAGAAAGGAAGGTAGTAAATGTGGGTTGCCAGGGACAACCGTATAAAATCATTAAAGTCCCGTTCCACGTCAAAAGATCGGGGAACGGAGAAATTGTAGTGGAATACGTGATGCTTTAGATCAACTTGAGATTCATGGGCAAACTGATTTCCCCTTGCCATAAATTTCACCACAGTACTTTCCCCCAACTCAGTGACAAGATTGTAAGATGTACATGTTGAGTAGATATCACTACGAACAAATATATTTTCAGCAAGGGCCACACTTTTCGTGTTGCAAGTTACGTAAACGGTGTCATTCCCACTGGAAATAGATCTGCCTCGAAATTCGACAATATTTTGAATTCTTCTTATGAGCATTTTTTCAGTTGAATTCTGTTTCAAGAACCCGTTTGAAATATCCAGATCGATTACGACATCTGTCTGGGGAAAAAGTGTGTCGGTTAAGTGAAGACAATTCTTGGCACTCATTTTTCCTCCATCCAAAACATCAAGTGTGCCACTAAGTTGGAAAATCCAAAATAGATTTGATTCACTTTCGACTGACCCTCGAATTACACCCCCGCTTAAATAAAGTGGTTCCCTTGTTAACGTCGTATTAATTAAAAACTTGTTCACGTGAACAGGAAGTCCCAAAACCTTGTCTGTTGTCCCAAGACACATTCCATTGAGAAATATTGTAGACGAGATTATTCCATTATTTTTAGAAACTCTTAGATCAGTTGTTACAGAGCTGTGATCAGGATGATGGAATTTTATGAGTGGATTTGTATATTCCCCGGTTAGATTATTGGGACGAGCCAAAGTGAAAGTTTTCTTGTGTGTTTCTCCGTCCAGCACAAAGAAAATGGCTAATAACTTATTGCCTTTCTCCAGCTGTACACGTTTTATGATTTTCCATGGCAGGTACATATACACTATTGTGTGTCTGTTCTCATCACTAATTGTAATCTCCAATTTGCTATTGAGCAAATCTCCAACGTAGTACGTGAACGATCCCAAAGTTGCCTTGTTTCTTAAGTATACGTATTTCTCACTCATGTCAATCGTGACTTGTATCGGCTCAGCACAAGTTTCTTCTAAAATTTCAACAACATCCTGTTCTTCTTTTGAAAAGCCTCCTCTTCCATTTACCATTGTAGTTGAACACGTTGTCTTAATCCTGTCTGGTAGGTTGGGACGTCCAATGACCTGATGTATTGATGAGAATGTGCCATTTTGATGTCTTAAAAAACGGCTAAATCCAAAATGTTCCTCTGCTAAATCAACTACAAAAGCTGTTTCTTCATCATCAGTACTTAAAGCTGTTTCGATAATTAAAGTGTTTTCACCACCAGTTCCCCCATCAATATGAGTTTCCTTCACCGCTGAATCATCCACAAAAAATACGTCATTGGAATTTCCCCCCTGAATCTTCCAAGATGGCTTGGACACTCGAAATATATTGGGCACTCCCAAAAGCCCTTGAATCGTTTCCCCATTCCCATTATCCTCCAAATTAAACAGTACTTTCAGATCCCTTGTATCCATATCAAATATAAACTGACCAGCTGGCGCTTTCTTCTTCCCACCAACCAATACATAAATACTCGGGAATTTTAGCAGAGAGCCCCAAACATTTTGCGAATTACTTGTCGCTAATTTTAATTGAATCGATTCATTCACTGTTTTCATACCATGTAGCTCAACGTTTATTTCTGAGCCACTGGTCTCCATTTTGGTAATTGTCCAGTTGTTATGCGCAAGTTTTAATGATAACTGTAACCCAGCAAGGTTTTCAGTACCTCCTTCAAATTCAAATGTTAAGGGTGGACTAGTGCCATTGTCCACAGAGGATACTGCAATCACTCCCACTCCATCAGTGGAAAAATCTCCAATCACCCCGCCAACAACTTTCACTTGAGAATTTCCCTCAGCAACTACTTGAAGTGGAGAATGAGTTCTTCTCTCACAGTTTGGAATCACGGCGAGATTTTGCTGTTTTGGAAAATGGGTTCCCATGAGTACCACCAATTTCGTGTCACATCCGCAAGTTACCTCCAGATTTTTGTGGGGGGAGCCCACAACGTTTTCGATCCCCGTAAATTTTTCAGAGCTCAGATCCAAAACAAAATTGATTTCCGTATCTGCTTGAGTGTCTATCCTCACAGTATCATTATTTCCACCGCCGTG
>JAQFZG010000765.1:0-27298 GCA_034695465.1 Entomobrya nicoleti | reverse complement strand
CATATACGGTTATGTACATCATATTCCACGCCGCATCGGTAGTTTCATATCAGAATTTTACATTCTTCTCGTTTTTTTGTGCACCTGCCCATGTAATATATTGACTATTGACTTTGTCTTGATGACCATTGATATCCAATTTCCCTTTTACTTGTCTTAATTTCTTTTTACAAACTTGTCTAAATATTTTAATTCACATTTTTTGGACAAGCATTTTAAATTGTTTTAACTAGCCTTTTGGTCACTTATCATTTCTCTCGACGAGTTTAAAGGTTTTAGTGCTATAGATCAAGTGTTTTAGTGACCTTCAACATTTCATTTTGGTATCTTTGCATTATATATCAGTTTGTTTGTTACAAAAGTGTACAAACAAAAGAAATCTTAAATTAAAGACACACAACTCGGAATCCTTTTGGATTTCTTAAATATCATCTTTAAAGGTGAACTAACTTTTAGTGATAACGAAATTATTGGAATATAATTATTTTTCTTTAGTAGGTAGTTAAATGTCGTAACATAATGTGTAACAACAAAGCACAATGGTAAAAAAACAATCATTCTACTTGATAAGTTATACACATGAGCAAAAAGGAATTTATGTAATGAACATTAGTGTTGAAATCAATTCTGGTAGCGTGTATCAATTTAATTGACATTTTTTATTACGCAGGTGTTATATGTGACTCTGTAAACTATATGGAATAAGAGTTCTATAGGAAGAAAATCTAATCAAACTGTGCTTGTGACACAAACCCATCCTACTACACTTACAACTTAGCAACGATAGGCATTACTGTGATAATGAAATGAGTGTGCCGAGAAGACGTCGTGGCAGTTCGAAATCTGAAGATACGGAGAAATTATTACCGACCGTCACCTCGACCTCTAGCTCTGCTGGAACGTCCATCAGGTCCGGAATAGAAGATAAGGAAAACATGGGGCGAGATAGAACAGCAGAGTTTCAGTCAGCGCTGAGGTCCCTTCAGGGACGTCAGCAGCGTCAGTTGCAACCCAATCCTATGGCACTGGCGAACCATCGTGTTAACCGGAATTTAGAACAGTATTCGGAGTTCATGAGAGTGGCCAAGTAATGGAAGAATTTTTTTTAATACGCTTTGTAATATACATATGGGATGAGATACTAAATGTCATGTCATAATTTGTCCTTATTTCAGAGCAATCGGAAAAAATATCAGCAAAACATACAGTAAATTGGAGAAATTGGCTTTGCGTAAGTTATTTTATGCTTATGATATCATGAGTCGCGATATGATACCGTTTGCTAAAACTGTATTTTAACCCATTTTTCATTAATATATACATAGTTGCTAAACGAAGATCACTCTTTGATGATAAATCCGTCGAAATTCAGGAGTTAACGTATATCATTAAGGAAGATATCAATGGATTAAATCAGGATATTGCTAAAGTAAGAAGATGAAAGCATTGAGTAAATTTTTCTTGCTATGTACGCATGATAGGTAAAATCATTTAATTCATTTTGCCTAATTACTTCCAGCTTCAAAAAATTTCACGTGGGACACAAACAGCAAATGGAAAGCATCTACAATCGCACTCTTCTGGTGTTGTTGTTGGGCTTCAATCTAAGCTAGCATCGATGTCAACGGAATTTAAAAATGTTCTACAAATTAGGACGGAGGTAAGAATTAAATTTGACAATCTGGAGACAATGATAAAAGTGATTACAATTTAATATTTTAATATGTGTACACATTATGTAATATCTGACATTTCTTGTGTTTCTATAAACTAGAATTTGAAAGAACAGCGAACCAGGCAAGATCAATTTACGCAAGGACCTGTAACTTCTTCCCTTCCACCATCAGCCCTTACAGGATTTTATAAAGGTATTTATAGACAAAAATCAAATTAGATTAGGGTATCACATGAAAGTAAGAAATGAACAAGTTGATATATGTATTCATTTTAAAATGTCATGATTTAGGATCCGCATTGATACCTGAAGACTCGTATAGTGGTGGCGATGTTTCAATCGATATAGGAGATAGTGGTGCACTACGTTATAGACAGAATCAGCAGATGCTCGCCCAAGAAGATGAGACTGTACGTAATCATACGACAGTAATTTTTACATAAAGCCAGTTTAAGAAGTTTATTTGATCGCTGTTCAATTAACAATATTTTTAATTTTTTTCAGGAGTCGTACCTATCCAGTAGAGCTGATGCAATGCAGTCCATAGAATCAACAATCGTTGAGTTAGGTGGAATATTTCAACAATTAGCTACGATGGTTAAGGAGCAAGAAGAAGTTGTACAGCGCATTGATAGTAATGTTGAAGACGCGGAAATGAACGTGGAGGCCGCTCACACTGAACTTTTAAAATATTTCCGCTCTGTGACCTCGAATAGATGGTTGATGATTAAAGTGTTCGCATTGCTCATCTTCTTTTTTGTAATATTTGTAGTATTCCTGGCGTAAGGAATCAAATCAAAATTCGTGCAATTTACCAATTGGTGTAAAATTGTTCTAAGCGTATGTATATATGATTACAATTAATATCAAAATTTTAATACGGAAAATTACGATTTATTATGATATATATGGATATGGATAAAGGTCTATAATTTAAGAGATCAAAATCATTCCTTTGCCGATGTTTTATTTTCCTAGATTTGGTGTAGGTCTGATATCCTGCTAAAGAGTTACATTATAAGTTCTGTAATAAGTAGTTAAGCAGAGTTTAATATATTAAAGATGTACATGAATATATGAATACCTGTATAATTTTTCGCAGCGACTTTCGTTCGGATTTAGAACTAATTAATATTCTTAAGTTTTAATGAATTTTTCTCGCAAACTATCTTTGAAAAACTAGAATTTAATAAATGATGCAAACTGACTTGTTGTATTGCTTTCAGTCACTTATTCAATTGTCCATGTAAATTAGTGTCCCGTGGCTGGTTATACATATTACAAAATGCATGTCTTATTGTGAGATTATCATTAGAGTAAACTTGTTTCTTCAAGGAATTAGAATTAGTTGTATAATGTTGCGCCACGTTGCCGTTTCCAGGTATTATGATAAACTTTAATCATGATATTCCCAGAAATAATTTAACGATCTCAAGGTTGCAGACATTTCGTCCATTTCAGAGCAAAGAACATTGATTTGAACTTGAATGTTTTTGCAACCCAGAATCAGACCAATTTTGCTCTCATTTCATCCCAATCAAATTTAGCAAGACCATAAGTCGAACTATGGACAGTACAGAAGATGATATAACTGCGGGATCTGACGAGACAGACTTTCAGCGAAAGTTGTTTGAAGTCCCCGAAAATTGCGAATTCCCACTAGAAATAAGTTGTCACCTGAAAGAAAAGTTGCACGTTGGTTCTATATACATTTTCAATTTATAAGAAATTCATGACATAGGTTAAATCAAGAAAAGTTAAAACTTATGGAAGCATATTTTCGCTAGAGTGTTCTCGAACAAAACTGGCACTTGAAGCGTCATCTAGACTATTTAGATAAAGAAGTTATTGAGCTCAGGAAATATCGTGCAGACCATCGGGAAAAACATGGGGTATGGTATCATGATGATGATGACCATGAATAATAATCAGCTATAGCATGCTTATGATATAAATCATGTATCATAATTATTCATGATGCAATTTTCTAAGGTGAAATATTTTGTGTTAATTTAAAAATTGTAGAGAAGTCAGGAGACAGAAAGTTCTAATTCATCCACCTCCATTATGACACAGCGAATTGTCGAAATAAGTAAAAAGAACCGTGACCTTACAGCCCAAACCGAAGGAATGAAGACGAAAATTGGAAAGTTGGTTCGTGAGAATGAAAGTCTCAGAAACATGGTGGAATGTTTTAGAGACAAAGACATAAATGATGACATGTTATCAAGATGTGTAAATAGTGCCGAGATGGACGCCACGTCGGCAACAACGCCAGGATCCCATCAAAACGCACAATTGACAAATAAAGTTATTGAATATCGCCGTCAGAATCAACTTCTCCGAATGGAACTGAAAACTGCGCTTCGTGTTAGCTAGCTTAAAATTATTTAGCTTGACGCATAGTTTATTGGTACATTAAAGGTATTTAACTTTTGTACTCTAAATTACAGGCTTTAAGCCAAGAGGTTGGGGATGGGGCGACACCTCATGGTGTTTTGAATATGGTTAATGGCGTAAGTTGGAGGGGAAGGCAGCAACAAATAATTTCTCTCCAGTCAAAAATTTCTGACCTTCAGCTTAAACTTAAAGAAGCTTTGTCAACATCAATTGGAGATCAAGAGACACTAGCCTTCCAGCAAACCAATGGTGCAGGAGATGCAGATATTTCAATGATGGACATGAAATGTAATGGTTCCATAATTTCAAATGGTAACGCGTCACAGAGGCATGGCCTTATTCAGCAGGAGCGAAAAAAGTAGAAAAATTCATTACAAAATTTTAATGCACATTTATATCAACCAGTAAACTACCTTTTAATGAAATTACATGCATGCAATGTGTGAATATAGGCATGAACAGATAGAAAAGCTTAGCCACGAATTGGAGCACACAAAGTCGGAATGGAAATCCTGTCAGAAAGAAGTAAAGGCTAGTAAAGCAAGGATCCAAACTCTTGAAACTCAAATAAAGACATTTAAAAGTCACGTGGAAATTCTCGAAGGGAAATTAACGGAGAGTGAAAAGTCTTCGGATTTACTGGAAAAGGAGATGAAACAAATTCGACAAGAAACTTCAAATCTCAAAGAAAGGGAGAGAAGATACAGGGACCAAACCGCCATTGAAATACAAGAGGCCCAAAGGGCATTGCAAAGGGTAAGATTTAAAACAAAGTTTATTTGTTGTATAATTATTGCATCGAGGTTCATAGTTCATACTGACTACTCTAATTATGCACAATATAGGAGCGAGCGATTGTCCAGCGTCTCCAAAATGTGCTTCAAGAAAAACAAGACGCAATCCAACGTCAGGACGCTGATATTATAGAGCTGCGAAATAAACTGGAAATTAGCTGTAGTGGAACTGGTACAAATGTCGATACCTTGACCCGTATCCGTGAAGTAGAATCACAGGTATAGGTAGTATAATTTCACTTTTCAATATTATATATTCATCTCTAAAAAAAACTACAAAGAATTACGAAAATCGTTTCCAGCTAGATAATGCGATGAAAATTATTGATGCGGGGGAACGTGAGAAAAAGTCCATTCTAAAAATGATGCAAGATTATCTAAATCAATCTGAAGAAGAACGTCAAAAGTCAATCCAATCATCCGAGCATACTGCAAGGATTTCATGTGTCTTGCAAAGAGCTGACCAATGCATTAATGAATGTCTTGACGCTGGACAAGTAACTAATGAAGATATTCTCCATGAAGTGGAACACATTAGGACATTGATAAGGGAATTGAAGCTGGGTGATTTATATGTGTATGAAAATGTCCAGCACAAAGATATGACCAAAAAGCTGAAGACACAGTAATTTACTCATTATTTAAGTAATTTTACTCTCTATAGAATTAATAATTTAACGTTATATACATAATTTTGATTTACTGTAATTTTGCAGGGTAGAAATGTTAAAACGTGAAATAGCCAGTCTGAAATGTGGATTGAGGGAGGTTTCAAATGCTCGACGAAAAGATCTTCAAAATTTTGCTTCAGTCACTGATCAATTAAAAATGGAGTGGACTGATGCAATCAAAGTTAAAGAAGCCACATCTTCAGTGTTTTCCAGATAGTCTTTGCGATGCTACCTGATATGCTATCCTCTTATGGAAATCGATGAATTGCATTGGATAAGATTGATTTATAAGATAAAATATTAGCCAGATATATATGTATGTTGCAGTATAAATTCTGCCAATAAATAATATAGCTTATTGCAATTAGTTTTCAATTGTCAGTAGTGCAAATCCAATAAACATGGTTTTAAGACAAACTTGGTATTCAACTTGAATAATTCAAGTAGTGAAAACATGTGTGACTAATATTAGACTAGATACATAACTGTTCTGTAACTGCAAGAGATCTCTTTGAAATAAAGTTATTTTCTGGATATTATCCATTTCGCTTTTGATTTAGGTGTCTTCCTTTTAGAACTATCTGTTTTCACTAGTATTGGTTCTTGCGTGATTTCTTCAATGACTAATTTCCCGGATTTCGTCCGGCACATCAGTAAGTCTTCCGCACGGTATTCAGCTGGAACTGTAAAGAGTTCTTTCAACCGAATGGGTTTAGATGAGCCGGGTACGACACGCTTTGCCTCCACCTGTAATTGATTAAGCCTGGCTAGTACACTTACTTTATGCAAAAGAAAATTAACGTTATAATGACACCACTGACCTCTAATTTACACCCATCAAATAATCTAATTCTGATATCTCGATTCTGAACATCACACAAGTCAAGCTCTAGGTGGACTTTAGGCTGACAGCGCTTCTGATTATTCCTAAGAATGAATTGTTTTAAAGATCAGACAATTATAAGTAGGTATACTTTTTGACACGCAAGTGCTCAACTGCCTTTTAAACATTTAGTTAGACTCACTCCAATACGGACTCATCTCCAAACCAATTCGTAAAGTTTTCGAACCCAAAATTTTTAAAGGTAACCACTGAGCCATTTACCACGCAAATATGTTGTATCTTCTCAGCTTCTTCTTGACCTTTGTCTTGCTTCGGCTTCTTCTCCTTCTCAACCAATCGAGATGAAGAATGAGTTTTTCTTTCAGACGGAGCTTGTGAATCTTTCTTTGGGTCCTGTAAATTATGAGGGTTGCTTATGATGATTTATGATTTTTTGATTAAAAAGGGTATTTATTAAGAAACATTGAAATACGAGTATACCATTTTTACTGGATGGGGAACCATAGACGGTACGGAAGCGGAAACTGAATTTTTAGTTTTGGACCCCACCGTCGATGGAACAATAGTAGAGCTCGGTAATCTATAAAACGTTTTCCAGGGAGGTCGTTTTGTTTCCCTGTTGGATGCTGCGGTCGACTTGATACTTATACCCAAATTAGTAATTGAAGACGACTGTCTGCTAACTGTTAATGACGAAAATGGTGATGGTGTCAAACTTTCGGTTGCCAGTATTCCTTCCTTACTAAACTATAAGCAATGGTACAAAAACCGTACGCAAGTTAATGAAACGTTAACATCTTGCACTGCCATATATACATATGTATGTGTGTACTTTCAAAGAAAAACTGACACACCTTTCCCATAATTTGGAAACATCTCCAGTGTCGATATATTCCTCCCATACTTTGGAAACTGTTTTACTTGGGAGGTCCCCAATGGCGGCCTCATATGCATTATTTGACTTAGTACTGGTATCATAAAACTCTGACAACGTTTTCAAGTTATGAGGATCCAGACCGAAGATTGGCTCATTGAGAATTGAGACCAAGCTATGTTTCGAATTTTGATTGGGGTTACTTTGTCGCTGAAGCATAGACTTCTCATGCCCAGTCTTGTCCTCATAAGTCAAAATCCTACGTCCGTCCATGTCCCACGACACACTTACTTTACGACCCTTATTCAGCTCATTGTGGTGTGACAGACGAAGAATACCGGAGGCTTTATGAATTAAACTGTTCATTTGAGGAATGTCACCACTTTTGATTTCTCGAAGCATCGACTTGTAGATTTCTTCACGGGGTGACATCATCGTTGAGTTCTTCAACTTTACTTTTGCTCTTCTTGATGCTCTGCTAACCCTTTTGGAGAGATTTTGGAACTGGGATAAGGGATCTATACTAGAGTCGGTAGAATGTAATGTGGACATGCTCATTGTGAACAAATTGACTTAATGCCAACCCAACACAGTGAATATTCACAGTCCTTGTGCTTTTACTGCATAAACAAAAATTTGAATGATTCTCTCTTGCATACAACAATTTTGTAGATGTAGTGATTTACCTTCACATGTGATGTGAGTAATAGAAGTTCGGAAAGTTTTTAAAGAGAAACATGGCACTGTATTACTTTACCCCATAATGTTTCGAACCAAAAGAACGCAATGTTTAACCTTGACTACTTTAAATGACATCACTAACATCAGACAGGCATTTCCTAACTGACAATGAGGAAAGCGCTAGTACATGCAATGTATGCATGTTACTATTTTACATTTATCTGTAATGATCATGTATCAAATATCATAAACACAGATATACAACAATGCTGTTTAATAAAACTTTTATATTTTTACCATCATTCATATTAAGACTATAAAATATTGGACTTTCACTTGACACTTAATGATTGAAATAAACAGAAGTAATTTCGATTTCTTATTTTGCTTCAATGCGTAGGAAAATCAAACGATAGTTTCGAGCTCGTCGGCGTAAGCTAAAGAATTTTTCATGAGCTCCTCCGCAGGTATGACTTCATTGTTATCCTTCTTTGCATGGAAATAAACGAAGCCTTCCTTCACAGTCCATTTTTGCTTATAAAATTAAGAAACAAAAATTGAACAGCAAATCCCATTTACATATATTGAACTGATTTTATTGGTTAGTTTTTATTATTCTAGACTTACTGTTTTTACAATCGCAGCCATTTTGTTACTACTTTCCAAATTAAGCAATTTCATTGCAGCTTCTATTGATAATTTTTCATAAGCTGCGCCGATTACATCCGAAATTTCATTTGTACGCTCCTTCAGTGTACTTTCCAAATGGTCGATAAAGTATTTATAGCCAGCAGACTGTAAACCACTTCTTTTCAAGTCATCAGCCCTTGCCTTTTTCAAGGCGAATATCTAACACAAAACAAACAGCCCCAGTAAATTACTGACATACTAAATCCATAAATATTCATCCATGTCAAAGTAACATAAATCATGAAGTTCCATCCAGGTAATGAGCTTTGCAATTTACCTGGTTGTACTGGCCTTCCATTATATATTGTTCGATCTCAACAGCCTTCTTGATGTACGGGTTTTCTAGCACGGCATCCACATTCGGATGAATGAACAGTTCCAATTCCCGGTGAAAGTCTGCAATCCGGTATTGACTCAAAAGATTCAGTAAATTCATTCCCAAGATTTCGTACATGTGCTTGGACTCCTTGAGGTAGCCCCTTTTAAAAATATTAACATCAGACGCATTTAGTTAATACTTCTTAAAATGTTGTAAATGTAAACTTAAATGTAAATAAAAGAAAACCACTCAATCAATCAAGTATAAAGGACATATATTTTTGTCTGTATCAAATTACCTCATGTCGAAATAGTAATGCTTCAGCTGAGAAATATATCTTTCAAACTCCTTGATTGCATCCGGATTGCATGTATTCTTCTCACATTTGGCAATGCTGAACCATGCACCGACTTCAAGTACATCTCGAGCAATGATCAGGTTCTTGACACTTTGGTCCCCTTCATGAGTCAATGGGAGAAAGCGAAGTTTGGTAAGAAGTACCTAGAAGTAAAAAAAAACATTTTTATCAGTAAAACGGTTTAATGAATGGATACTTACTAGTTATTTCATAACTTAACATTTTAACACCTTAAATTACTTACCTTTGCCACTGCAATTTGTACTTCAATATAGTGAATATCACGTAGCTCCTTGCCTTTGTTCCACTCTTTGACCAAGTCATCACGAAGCTTCAATGCTCTAGCTTCTATGTCCTCAGGTTTCTCCAACTTTGCAATATCTGCCAATTCAGCATCCAATGATAGCGCAGGCCTTGCCGATTTTGGTAGTTTGGATGCCGAGGATGACACGGACGTTTTTGAATTAGGACTTTCCTTTCTCTTAGACATGTTGACCAGTAAAAAACCAGTAAATTTTTGAGCGATACAGTTAGAATAAGATGATGCAACCGCTTAATTATTTCAGCCAATTTGTTAGTGTTGATTAAAGATATGCTAAAACACGAGAGTTTTTTTACAAGATATGAAAGTGACAACATTCACAACCGTGACGAATGACATGAACATTTAATGTGACGATGACATGAATTGTGGATTTCAAACTTTAAAATTTTAGAAATACCGCCAGTGTCATACGTATGCTCAGTAATGCCCCTGACCCAATACTTGTCTTGTGATATGATGTGCCAGAAAAATGCTTTCACTCTTTCATGCACTTTGAAGTTACTACATGGCTTAGTCAATTATGTTATATTTTACAAAAACGTAATTTATCACAAATAACTGAAAATATATTTTAAAACTAAAATAACTTTATTAAAAAATTGATAAATTTTATCACATATCACATAAATGAAATGATAAATGAAAACATTTTACATTTTGTGAAGTAAATGTGAATTGCTAACTAGTAGTAGTTGCAAATTTTACAAAAAGTACAAAAAAATATATATATTAATATGTTAACTTACATAAAATCCGCTTTTCACAAGTTTCCCTCAATCAAAGTTTTTTAAAAACGGTCACTGGACGCTACTAGCTAATAAATGATATAATTCTTGTGAAAATTAATGATACAAATTAACTGAAATTAATGAATATATGAATAGTTGATTGAGATTAGATTGAAGAAGAAGTAGGACACAGAGTTAACAAATTCTGGTTTAGTCCCGAGGACTAAGCTTCAGCAAAAGATTGATAATGATGACGATGATGACACGACATTGAAAAAACTCCTGTGCGTTGAGGGCGATACCTGTGCTCTACGTGCTTGACCGGGAACACGTTAGTTTAATCGTACCGTGCCGTGTTTGGGGCATCTGACAGCACAGTTACGGAACATACCGCCCATGTTACAAATGCAAAATTGACAGGTAACGCAATCGCATGAATCACTGTGGATTGGAGGTTCATCGAACTCTGCAATTAGATTTTAAATTCAAATCACAAAAATATTAAAAATGAGAAAATTATTCGTCACGCACACACCAGTTACACAAATTTCATTCCAAATAGCACTGCACTGTATATGTACCTATGATGTCAAATGATGATGCCCCTGAGTGGCCCCTGTGCGATGAGGAATCACTGTCGTTGGAGGGAAATCGCTCACGTCGACTTTGAGATCCACAACCTTGATTTCCGGATGAGCTGCTTGAACTACTTTCTGCACTGGAACCTCGACCCAATCCGTGAACTGGGCATCTTATTTGAGCATGATGGCTGCAATACATGCGACAAACACAACTTCTGCAAAAATCACAGTGACATCGTGGACCTGGAATTCAAATGAAAATGAAATTTAAAAAAAATGAAATATTTGCAATGTACTGGTTGTAATATATTTTATCAAATTGTATAAAATCTAGCCGTTTACCGGAGTTCTCTGATGAAGTAGAAGAATGATGTGAACTCAAGGAACTGTGACTATGAGATGAAGCCTCACTGGCGCTAGACGGGAACGGGGACAGTGGAGGCTCAGGCAAGTTGCCGTTGCCATTCAGTCCACCAAGTAAGTGACTTCCGTTTTGCTGCTGCAGTTGACGACTTTGGCCAATTGATGCTGATGGTTGATCAACTGATGCAAGTACAAGCATCACAGAATCCGACGGAGGTGGTACCTGATTTTGCATTGGGTGGGGATGAAGTCCAATAGGATTCATGGCGCTAAAAAATCCTCGGAGAGGCCTGAAATGTAAAATGTTAAACACAAAAACAAATTAAAGCGTTCACTTAATAAACACATCATGAATAAATAAAAAAGTTTTTCTATTTTATTGTAACTCACGATGGGACCGGTGAATTAAGCGGGCCTGGTAAACCTCCGTTCAAATGTGCACCGTTGACTCTTGGCACTTGTAACGTTGATGGATCAGGTAGTTCAAACCCAGTAGCAATTCCACCACGGTATCCGTTCCCACTGTTGAGTGCCGTGTTCACGATAGAATGAGCTGCCTCGCGGGTACTGAATTCGTGAAATCCAAACGTGGAACGCGAACGAGAGGACGAAGACGTAAGCATACTATTGGACGATCTGGCTTGATCATTGCTTCGGTTTCCGGTGTGGGCAGGGTTGAAATTGAAATTCATTGTTCTGGATTGAAGTTAAAGTGTCGTAAAGACTCCGGAAGGCTGCTGCTCATGCTCAACTTAAAGTAAATCAATATAAAACGTTAATTTTTAAATGCCAGGCGCTAATCGTGAAGTTGCTACTAAAGATATCGCACAGCTAATTACGTAATTACGGGAAATCTTTTAATATTCTAACTTTCAAGAAAAAATTAATTGAATCTTTAAAAAAACAATATGGAGACACGTCAAACACTGTAGTTGTGATTCTTGTTACAACAGTTTTTATTTATGAACGCTACCAGCTTGTATTATGAGAGCCACGATGTGCCGTGTGCCTTTAAAAAAGAGTAATTGAGTTCTTTCGCATCCGGTAATTTCAGTATTAAAATAAGATTTTCGGGGATGGAAAAATGAAGTTAAACGTAGCTGACGCCTTACTACTTGACGTCATACATAACATTCAACAAGTTGGAGCTTGCTAAAATCTTGAGAAGATTACATTTGCAGTGACATGACATGACATAGGTAACCCTTTATAAACCAATTAGCATTTACATACTAAAAGACGCAGAAATATTGAAACCATAAACCATCATAGTAGTAAAAGACCAAACGCAAACGTTCACGTTCAAGGTAAAGAATAACATTTTCTTATCTCATCTTTCCCTTTACTATTGCACATAATATATACATTATACATACCATGAGATAAGAGAGGCATACATTATACATGCATATGAATGCATGGTACGCATTTAAGCATTAACCATTCCATGCTCCGATTTTAATGCTCATTCGCGTTACGCTTTGTTTATTGAAGATATGCAAATTATGTGTTTTTTTTTTCTTATTAGCCAACAGCCAACCCCAACCCCTTGGCCCTTCTTGGCATTTCTCATCGCCAATTCGTTGGTATAGATGAAAGACTTTAACACTTTTTTAAAGCTTTTTAATATTATATTCACACAACGTTAGAAATGATTGTTTACTGCGTTGCAATCGATCAAAAATGTTCAGATTTTTCAATTCGGTAGTAAATTTTATATTTTTGCTCATCATATTTTAAATATCAATCCTGAAAATAAATTAAGTAATGGAAAGATTTGTTTCATACATTATACTCAATACTCAAACAAGTTCAAAAAGCTTTCTCTCTTTGCTTTCAAAGCTTTCAAAAAAGAGTTTTTCTTAGAAAATGTTACTAGCTTCCAGATCACTGCCCCAAGCCCCAGCATGAATGATGTTTTGATGAATGTAAATGAAATGGAATTCATTGGATGTTAAAATAACATCACAATGATGAATGCGCATCTTCTTATCTTGGTCATGGCTTAGTTTTGTGTCTGACTGATAGATAAAGCTTAAAATCATTACTATGTGTTATATATTGTATGCATATCTCCAAGTTTTGAGTCCAGAGTTCCAGTAATTTTTATTATTATGAGGCAACTGAACTTTTCCATTTTCATATTAACTGGATCAATGATCAGCAGTTGATCAGGTTGTACATGCGGCATACACACACACCATACTTAAAATGTCAAAATTCGAAATGCTTTGTGGCAAATCCAGGCTCATTTTATCCCTATTTGTTATAGTGAAAGTGACTGTTAGCGTGCATGGATTTGATACTCCATCCACAAAACCAAACATAATTTTCATTTTGGCTGACGACGCAGTATGATTAATTATAATTATACACATTAATTATAATATTCGATTAAGTATGCTATCTATTGGCCAGAGCTTAATTAATTTTTATTAGGGATGGAATGACTTCAGCTTTCATGGATCCCCACAGATTCCAACCCCAAATATTGATGCATTAGCCTTTGGTGGAACAGTTTTGAACAGCTATTACGCATCCCCATTATGCACACCGTATGAAGAAACGTTTTCTCTATTTCTTATTACAATTTTTGAAGCTTATTTCGACTTAATTTTCTTTCAGATCTAGAGGAGCCATCCTTACTGGAAAATATCCCATTCATTTAGGTATTTTTTTAAATGCAAGTAAAAGGCATAAGTGTTCCATTCATGTCGAATTGTCCGCATTAACATTATGTAATGTTGAGCAGGTCTTCAACATTATGTCATTCGAGGAGACACTGCGGATGGTCTCCCACTTTCTCAAAAACTACTTCCTGAATACTTAAAAGATTTGGGATATTCTACGCACCTAGTGGGCAAATGGCATTTAGGACATGCCACCAAACTATTTTCACCTACATTTCGAGGGTTTGATACTCATTTTGGTTACTGGCTGGGTGCTCAAGATTATTATGATCATACCAACACAGATGCAGTTAAGTTTACTCTCTAGTGGATGCCAGCATTATTTTTACGGACGAAATAATAATATATCGTAAAATGCTGGTGCTGGTAGTCATAATGCATGCTAACTTCTATCTTATTTTTTTTTACTATTTCAAATTTTTAAAAACTTTAGGGACATTGGGGTTTTGACTTCAGAGATGGAATGAATGTGAATCGCCAGTCATTCGGACTTTATAAGTTTGTACTAATTAGGTTTCGAATTTAAACCCAAAATTTATACATTTTGTGCAATAGTTAAGGTTCACTATACATGTTTTATCTGATACATTAGCACTGACCTGTTCACCAATGAAGCAAAACGCTTGATTCAACAGCACCCAGTTGACAAACCAATGTTTTTAATGGTAAGCCACACTGCACCGCATGCAGGGAATGAGTATGATCCTTTACAAGCGCCACAAGAAAACATCGATAAGTTCAAAGATTCAATCGAAGATATAAACCGAAGAAAATACGCAGGTGTGGTTTTCTTTTAATATTAATTAAATGAAGTTTGAAAATTGCAATGCCATACGACATTACCATTGCTAAAGGCTAAAGCTTATCGATTTATGAAAGAAATGGCAATAACCTGAAAAATATGCGTCATTACATGATATAGGGATGGTTGATAAACTGGACGAGTCGGTTGGAATTATCGTGAAAGAACTGGGCATGAGAGAACTGTTGAATAATTCAATCATTATTTTCGCCAGTGATAATGGTGGAGCTCCAGAAGGGAATAAAAATTACTTTTTACATTTCGTGAAAAATCTCCGAAAGATATTGCGTGTTTCCTGTTTACATATAAAAATTTACAATACGTACTATAAAAAATTACTTTCATCCCAGCCATTATTTTGCAGAGTTGTCGAAATCGCGTTTCATGGCAGTAACAATTTGTTGATTATTCTCGTGGTGGTGATGTTACGGGTATCTGACAGCATCGTTAATTCTTTGAGATGATGTTACCCTTTCTTTAAAATTCATAGAAGCGTTGTATGCAATGTATGTTATATGCACTTCAGTGAAATTAAGTTAGGTAGGTACGCAGTTTAAAAAAAAGATTTGATCTAAAATGTAAAAAGTAATATTGCGAAATATCGTGCTTCTTTCAAGGATATAATTTGAACTATGGATCCAACTGGCCATTACGTGGGGTAGTAATACCTTTTTGTATAATATGTCATGTCCCACTACTATTTATGAAAATTTGGTTGCAGAGAATTTCTGTCAATAAGTTTACCTGAAATTTAAAAACAATTTCAGGTAAAAAATACGCTTTGGGAAGGTGGAACCAGACTTGCTGCTTGTATTTGGAGTTCTAATATTCAAAACAGAGTTTCTGGTGAAATGATACATGCTTCAGATTGGTTACCGACTCTTTATGAAGCTGCAGGTTAAATAGATTCAAAAACGACTAAATATTATTTCCCCCGCGTGATACTTTATGCTTTCAATGTTGAACGTTCAGGAGGAAACGTAACTGATCTTGGAGGAATTGATGGGATTAGCCAATGGGAAGCACTAACATCTACGGTCCCGTCAGCGTTACCCCGACGGGAATTTCTTTATAACATTGATGATGTCTACAACAATTCAGCAATCCGTTTAGATTCATGGAAATTGATACAGGGTATTTCATATAAAAATTTAAAATATAGTTAAAAATACGAGGTTAAGATTTCATTCTTAAATATTTGGATACAAGGTAATACCTCGACCAGTGACTCAGGTTGGGGTATTATGGACGGCTGGTATGGACACTATCCTTCCAACACTACAACTGCAGAACTAATTCCTAAAATTTTGTCTAGTGAAGTAGCAAAGGCTTTTGAAAATATTGGATTCAACATGCGACCGGATATTGTGCTTAATTTACAAGATGCTGCGAAAGTTAAATGCAACGACAGTACTGTCGATGGTGTCCCTTGTGATCCGTATGCTGGCCCATGCCTTTTTAATATCGATGATGACCCTTGCGAACAAAATAATTTGGCTACACAACGAGAAGAAATTGTGCATCAATTGCTGCAATTATTGGAATCGTACAATAATACTGTGCGAGATATGATTGATTTAGCTCATTACCCAGAAGCTGCTCCACACAATTGGGGATATGTGTGGACAAATTGGAAAGATTATGAATGAAAATTAAAGTAGTCGACAATTAGGTAGTTTTTGATAGATACATGCAATATTTTTTATTTAAAATCTTTCGTTTTTTTACAGGAAAACAACTAGAGATGTGTGATTACCACTCTATACACATTAACATTTTATGTTTGTATTTATATTTTTAACGTTTTCGTGAAAACTGGATTTAAATTAAAGGTTGAATGAAGCTTCTTCATCATAAAAGATAACGATAATGGGGACGTGGTTATAGTTCTACTTTTGATTTGCATTAATATTAACAAATTTATAGTATTTACAATGTAGGGTTTTTAGCTTAATGTCTATTCAGCAAACTAGTAATGAGTGTAATAATTTTAACCATTTTAACTGGTTATATGTAGTCAATGTAAACTTGTACTCTTCGTATTTTAAGCTTTGTTTCACGTTCTTTTCAAAATACCTCTCATAATCAGTTTCTTTAACAAAATAATTCTTTTTAACCCCCTTTCCATGCAGCAGCAATTCAGAGATTTTATAACCATATATTAAATTAAAATTCATGAACTTGTAATGACTATAAGAGGAAAGCAATTGACTATTGATTCAATGAAATATGTAGAAGGAAATATACAGATATATATTATACATATATACTATAAGTAGGCATATATACAAAATATGATAGTTTATACACTCATTTTGTAGCAATAAATTTAATAAAATAATATGGCATTCAAATATTCGAAACTGTTACAACCATTGTGTCAAGTATGTATAAATGTTGGTTTGATAAACATGTTAACTTAAAATTATTCATATTTTGGACGTTTCTATCTGGGTATAAATTTATGAATCTAAACCAACTACTTACTAGTGGGACCTATCATACTTAAAAGTACAAGTCAGCTCGATGTGTTTCTCCTGTTCCGGAGCGTATATCACACGTTCATAATGTTGAATTACGTAACTTATGCCAGAGCTTACACATTTTCACACATTTGCTCAGCCTATTTTAAATGCATAAGCATAACATTTCCAAATACATTTATTGCAATCATGACTCAAGTTAAATACAGTTTAAAAGTATTTAAACTCCAAAGTAAGCAGAATCACTTCTAATTAGCGAGAATGTCTCCAAGTTAACTTCTATAAAACCCCAAATCTCCGTGGATGAATAACTAAAATTATTCCCGATTACCGACTCTGTAGTTAGCCCTGTGTATTTAAAAAATAAACCCATCCCACCGTTCTTTTAGTGCACAATAAAGAGGAGTTCTAACTTTTTCACGATTCTAGATGGAGGTCACATTCGTGACCGGGCTACTACTTGTCTGCTATATATTAATATTATTCTTATTTTTTAATGTAAACTAATGTAAAGTAATAAATGAAATTTCTGTTCTGTTTTCGTGTAAATAACTAGTTAAGTCTATATTTTATACTGAGGTTGAGTTCCAATTGCGATATTTACAGTCATTGGCACCTCTACAAGCCCTGCTTTAACCTACATGGACCCCTGAAACCATCTACGGCATACTGAGTGCCCGTTTCATCATAATATTTAAATTCAGAATAAATTGATTATGTCACTATGAAAAATATCAATGCTCGTAATACATATTTACAATACATGCTCTCTCTAAATAGGAGTCCGTGAAACTTAGCCTATATAAATACAAATTGTTCGTTAGATCATTTATAAGATTGCCATATCGCCTTATGCAAAATGTATAAACTGTTGGACCAAGAATTTCGAAGATTCATTCGTTTCGAATCATATCGTTCCAATTTCAAAGCAATTATATAGATGATAATTAATTTTTGTTTTAAGCTCACATAGAAATAGAAGGCTTTTATATAATACATTATTTACATGATATTTACAAATTGCACTCAATACAATATATAACGATCAGTTTTTACAAAGTTTCATATATATTAGTTTTGTTATATAATAATTGTAAGTATGCTTATTCTAGGCATATTTTCACCATAAAATATAACAAATATTTTCAAAACTCTTGAATAAGTATTCGTTTAAGATTATTGATAAACTCTCGATTAGTTCACATGCGTCAAAGTAAACTCATTTTTACATTTCGCTGATTATACAGTCTTCGTCGCATACGCTGAACGGTACAGTAGTATAGATTATACATAAATAACCATTTTAATATTATCGTAGATTGTACATGAACTTTTAAAAAGTTCGTTTATCATAGAAAAATCGATTAATAGCACCAACCAAGGCCTAGAGTACAAAAACAAATCAACATGGAAACAGTAAAATTGAAACAGGTTTATCAGTAACCTGACTTAAGAACAAGCAGAAATGTTGGCGACTTTGAATGTCCAATATTCCTCGCAAATATTTTGGAAACACGACTTATATTCAAATATTTCTTCTACTGATCTCTAATATTTAAAATAGTGTTAGAAAATCTATGGCAACAACGAATGCATTGTGTAATCTTAATTCATTTATTTCTGCACATGAAATTTTTAACATTGTAGCGTAGGACATTCAAAAGTTTCCACTCTTATACTTATTCATTGATTCTTCCTCACAAAGTCGAGTTACCTAAACTTATTCTAATTTCTATGTTGTTTGTTCTTTCTCTCAGTAGTCCTTGGCACCATACAAACGTAGATACTTACAAGGTCTATATGCACAAAATATTTACAGGAAATCAGTGTACGTATGTATTTATATTAACGAATTCAAAAATCCAATGTATGTACATACATGATAAATATATTAATCAAAAGTAAGGATTGAAGATTGAATGTGCTTATACATATAAATATATACATTTTTGTAAATACAACTTGATATTGTTTAAAGGAACACAAAAATGGAGTCAAAATTATGGCGTAATATTATATCGTACTCTAATATTAGTATTTAGAAAAAAAAACGAAAAAAAAAACTGCGAAAACTATATCCGAAATAGTATTAAACATAAAACTCTGAACTCTAGAAAAGCTTGCTGAAAGTGAGAGATTTCTTTTTTGTAGCCAAAGGCTTTAAAATGAACAGTTAAGCTGATGGTAGAGACTTCACCTGCAAAATATCACATACTTTTATGTACCTGCATGCTAAACAGTAGAACGAATTGTACAAAAATAAACGCTTTCATTCATATTTTTTTACCTTGTATAACAGGGTGTGTAATGAGATCATAGAAGGGGACCTTCAAAACAATTTGGGTTGATATAATTGATCAACTCGTTGTCACTCATTTGTGACAAAGCACTAGCAATAGTACTTTGATGTTGTTGTAAATCTCCTCCACCCAGTAGTCCCATAGCCTGAGGCGTGACTCCATTAGGAAGTGTAGTTGGTACCGTGGGGGGACCTGCTAAGACGACATTGTTGTTCATTGTAAGATTCATTGTGGGCATAGGCTCCGACTTGATAATTGCTTGACCCAAGCAGTCCGCCACAGTCAAGGATGATACTGCAACTTGTGCAGGAGTACTTCCTGGTGCCATTGTAGTAACATCATTTGCGGTTGTGGGAGGACTTTGCTGCTGTGTAAGTGGCACAACGACAGTAGAAGCAATGACTGGAGCAGCCGTGGTCGTTGTAGGAATTGTGCCGTTCATTGTAATTCCGCTCATTATTTGAGGTAAAGTCACGCAGTTGAGTGGTTGTTCATTTGATTGAAAAGGATTAGCTGCTGTAGTGATCGATGGCGCTTCCGTAGTTGGAAGGTCCTGAGTTGGAAACTGCAAATCCAGTGGGATCGAGTTTGAAACGACTGGTTTTTCAGTTTGCATCGACAAAGTTGTAAATGTGGTTGTGACTGGAGGCTTATTGATGGATTCCATCAATTCTGAAGCAGTTTTCATTAGCTCAACCACCGGCTTATTTTCGATTTGCTGTTGTGCTTGTTGCTGTTGTTGTTGCTGTACTGCTTGTTGTAAAACAGATTGGAAACTGGCGACCACTGTGGGGCTTTCCACTGTTACTGGAGTTTGAATCATGGGGGCTGATGTAAAGCCAATTGCAGACAATGGATTTAGTGTAGTAGTAGCCACTGGAGAAGTTGCAGTCGCGGATGGGCTTGGCTGACTATGACTACCCGAGCTACAATGGCTCCCCTCTGGAGAAGTGATTGACACTGGGGAGCACGCTGTATTTAGATAGTAAATAGTAATAAGGTTGGATCATCAAAAACCTGTAATATAATTCAACATTAACTTTTGTTTTGAATATAACTATTGTTTTTACCATCACTGGGAGAAGATACAATAACTGATTTGACGAGTACATTTTCCCGGGTTGGCATTAACGTATTTACGTTTACAGTTGACATATCCACTGGTAAAAGACCCTGGCCACCTATGATTTCAAGTAAAACGTTTTATTAATATACGACTCGTGGCTTTGCTGATTTAGAATACATTTCATGTATGAATTCTCCACGCGTACCTGAGATTTGTTGAACCATCGCCGCCTGGATTAGTGATGTCGCCTGCTGCTGTTGGGATTGCGGAGCTAGGCTATTTGGTACACAGGAGGAAAGTGGAACTCCGAGGTGAGCTATAGATCAGAATACCGATTAGATTTTCCGCCCTTTAAGCAAGCACAACGACGTAAAGGTCGTTTACACAAGCTTTGGAAGAAGGCCACGGTTGCGGCAGCCCTGTGAACGATTATGAAAGCACACCGCCTTTCCCGGATTTAATAAATAAGTATATAGCAAATGCAAACGCCAAATGTTTTTTACTAAAAAAATAAAATTTTCACAGCATCGGCAAGTGTTAACGTGCCTGATGCATTAAATATTCGCAAATATCAAGCATAAATATTAAAGTTTAAATTAAATTTGGCATATTTCAAAGTAAAAACAACAGTCTGTGAAGCAATTCAACCAAATACTGTCAATTACTGAAAAATACTTTATGGCAAGTGCTTGCATAACCAACAAAAATAAGCTTATCGACATATCTGAAGAACCAACCCTGTAAAAGAACAAGTACTTGCAAAATTGTTTGTTGTGGCAAAAACAATGTGTAGTTTGTGTCATCTGGGGCAAAATGTCATTTGTCCATCTAGCCTGCCCTAAGGCCATTTGCTGGAGAACTAATGTTTAGTTATATATTCTAAAATACTTTCCCCATTACACCCCCTGGTATGCTTCAGTATTCCCCACTAAAGTGAACTCTAAATTATTCTCAATTTCCTTAAATGCTAAGCAAAAATGCTTTACGCGTGATACTAACCTAAATTATTATCATATGCATTTCCCGTTTCAATTGGGGGAGCTAATTGTATGAAGATTTAAACTAATTATATACTTTTTTAACACTAATTCTGATATATCTTACTAGGATTTTACCTATCTATTTTCTATTTTAATGAAATAGATTCATTTTCGCGAGTTTACATTACGTATTGCTGTTTGAAGTTTGATTTCTATTTCAAATCGTTAATTTCTAAAAAGATGAATATGTATCTATTACGTAGAAAATCTCTAAACATTAACTACGCCTAAAGGAATATAATTTACTAAAATATCTATGTAAAGTTAGCTATAACGTAAAATATATTAACGGGCTATTATGAGTCTATGGTGAATGATGAATCGAATCAGTCAATCGTCGGTTTTGTGTAATGCGTGTTTCCTTTCATTTTACGATAAGTTTGTAAAATAGAATTAAAATTGAACGTGGGGAAAATGGAATTTGAAAAACTGAATATTTTAAAAATAAAATGTGCTTGTTTGTGTTTGGTGCTTAAATAGTTAAATGTAAAAAATGTGAAAAAGATTTAATATTGAGAAAAGTATAGCACATTAACGTATTAATTTGAGGACAATATATTGAAACGGACAAAGTATATATTCAAAATTTATTGAAATTACGAATTAAAAATGTATATCAAGAAAATAGATTTTTTTTAAATGTAGTTTTAGAAAAGACTAAGAATGTGTAGTGCTTGTCAAGTGTAGAGTGTTATGTTCTGTCATGTATTGCATGTGTTCAAAAAAGGTATTGGTTTTGAAAGAGTTGTGAAACCTGGGCGTTTAGCCAGTGGGGTCGCCAAGGGGCACAAGAGCCTGCATGGCAGAGTCGATGTGGAGCTGACCTGAGTACTACACCTCACTTTCGAGTGAAACACCATTGAAACACATTACGATGCTAAGGGCAAAGAAAGGCAAACCATCGGGTCAGTTCAACAACTGATCTGACAACACTCACCTTAATGTACCCTGGTTTCCGCTCATTTAAAGCCCAAAAAAATTGCACAACAGGCAATATAACATATAGTTTACAGACTGAATCAAACTGAATATTGCAACACAAAAATATCTTTACAAAACGGACTTATGAGGGAAGACCAAGGTGGAGACAAGACCAGCGTTTCCAAAAATATAAATCAACATAAAGTTTTATGTATTGTCTTATAAAAAGATAGAAATAAAAGCTACAATATTTGCTTAGTTTTACAACGACTCACAAAAAACACTAATACATTTTACATACACCATGAAATAAAAAAAGGAAAATGCTAAATACAATTTTTTTATTGAAAAAAGCTAACATCAAATGAAAGCTTCGAAACAAGAATCCTAACAATTGACAAGAAAAATACATCAAAAGTATAGAAAAATTGTTTTCTTATACAAAAAGAGATAACACAACAATGTATATCACATTTTTTATCAAAGCAATAAAATTTACACTGGTCTTGATCTCAATTTTTTGCATTTCAATCGCCCTTAAAAAAAGCAAGACAACAATCATTCATTCCCCATTTATTCACCCAACAAACCATTCATTTCTGCCAGTGGGATTGAAACCCGAGTGATCAGTACAGAATAATATATGTAGATATAATATGACTAGGATCACGATGAGATTTTATGGAAGTTCTAACAACTTTTTTGTACAATCCTACAAAATCTTTAAATCGATTTCAGGCTCATGATAATCAACAATCTATTTTAAATATAAATCTGAGATGAGCATTGAGATGTTTTTCTTTATGCCTTTCATAAAATTTAAATTATCAAATCACAATAATACATTAAAGCGAGATTTGGTGCTATGTATAATTCTTATGATTTTTTATGCTGTGTTTTACAGGCATTAAAATGCTCAGAAATTTTTGAGTAGGTTCCTACAGCTTAGTTTGTGGGCAAATCCCATAATTGATTTAGTTGGTTTTATTGCACTACTGCAATATAATAATTTATGTGTATATATATTTTTTTCAAGTTGATGTACAATACTGGTGGAAAGGGAATCAACACTGACAGAAATTCGCGTTCACGCACTCAAACACACAAAACTTGAGGGAATGACCGTTCGTAAAAAAGTAAAAGCTTTTGTTCTTGCACTAATCGGAAAATTATAGCAAGCTACAAGTGTATTAATTACAACACTAGACAGAAATATTGCTTTTCAATCAAGTTGGGTAAATATAAACAACTCAACTCATTAATAGTACAACTCTACTTTTTGTTTTAATAGAGAAAATAGAATAAATAAAAAGCTTTTATCAATCATACAACAGTTTGTTGGATTGGAGCTGGAGTACATGATGTTAAGCTAATGATTAAATTAGTCAATTCACAATAATAGAAAAAAGAGTGATTGGGCTACAAAAAGTGTTTTTCATTAACGGCAAGAGTACTCTCAAATAGAAAAAAATGGAGTAGTTACTGTTTCAGAAAGAAAATATGAATATACAAAAATATACGGTCATTCCCTCTAGATATAATAGAAATCCTAACAAGCATGTGGGTAAAATTGGCCAAAAATTTCTCTTACCAGAGGTGATTTCAGGTAAATATGTGAACCTATGAGGTTCACTTAGTTTACCGCCGGAGACTACCAAGACCTTGCATTCCACGGGTTCAATCAGCTTCTCTTCCTTGAATGGAGGGACCACACAGACTAAGTGGTTCTGGAGATTTAATAAAAAAAATCCTTTTATTGAGAACTGTATGCTCAGTAATAATTATGCTGACATAGCCGGGTAACACTAACATCATGCTTGAAGTCTTTTCATGCCATGTTATAAGTTAAATTTTCAGATATATGCATTAATTCTTGTGATACATATTTTATGGGGCTACGTGACATTTTATGTACATAAAATAAGTCTAATTAATGTGACCCACCTGTTGTAAATAATCTTTCAGCGGTTCTGAACTGACTTCCCAAAGTATACGACCGTCATTATCCTCAAGTTGAAATATAACTCTGGTATCTTTTAGGAAATTCTTTCCAATTATGAAAAACTCTGATCCACCCTTTGCGAGACATTCCGTTAATGACTGTTTACATATCTCTGGCACTCCAGGTGGTTGAGCTGCAAATAAAATTAACAAAGGTAATGTAATACAAGGTATATTACACGTGCTATAATCTGCTCCATCTCAATTTTCTCTCATTTTCACTTACTGCAAAGAATCGGGAGGGATGCAACCTGAAGAGTTTCCTCCACTCCATCACTGTTCATAACCGTTGTTCTGTAGATCATGCGACATTTTGTGGATTTTTTCCGACTTTGTGAAGCATGGTGAAAGGGGAATCTTTGTTCTACGTCTACATTCCTTTCTTTCAAGATCCCAACACAGTCACAACTGGGAAAGGTAACATGTAAGACATTAATTTTATGACATGACATAGGCTACTTTCAAATCAACCATTAGTTTCCTTATTAAATACGACATGCTGTGTGTTTTTACCTGATAACCATTTCTTTAGATGGCTCAAACTCGATTTCTATCAAAATAGTTCCCTCTACTTTCTTTTCAATGCATGGGGTTGAGCTTTTCCCCGTAACCTTGCAAGCTTGGTAAAACATATGCGGGCTCACTTTCCCCTGATCTGTTCCAATAAATATTTGTAATGTTGCTGGTTTATCATATCCAACAAGCTTCACAGTTGGAAACCCATTTCCTTTCCTGTCCTTGATGGCTCCCCTGGATCCTTCAGTTTGGTATCTAGCCCTGTGCTGTTCTTCAGGTTGTGACACGATTTGTAACTGTGCTCTTCCATCTCTCGTGAAAGGAGCCAAGTTTGAAGTTAATGTGGGGGTTGTCCCAGGGGGTAACCTTTTGCCAACGCTTCGAGATGGCATATAGTTCTGATTATGATTTTGATTGCGGAGTTTTAACCCAGTTCCCTTTGATGCGGCTGGGTGGGGGAAACTGAAACGTGACCTTTTCATGGGTATTGGCGAGGGCGTTGTGGCTACTCCACTAGATGCGGATGTTGAATTAATGCCCATTGTTGCTGCTGCTGCGGGTGTTGTAGCGATTGGAGATGTAGTGACCTGGTGTGCTGAAAAAGGTAAAACGCTTGGAACTGTTACAGAACGATCGTTATTGTCCGGAGACCTACCAAAGAGTACATAAAACAAATTTGTTACTCATCCATCCAAAGATAATTTTATTTACCACATCACACAACACATCATTTCTCCTTATGTAAGATCATTATACAATTTGCGATTGCGACGTTTGCACGAAAAAAACAAACAACACTTACATTCTGATATTTTCTGTAAGTTGCATTAGTTTCATGGGTTGTTGGGATGAATCCAACACTGACTGAGTTTGTTGTGGTAAAACTGACACAAGTGTTGTGGAAGGAAGGTGTGTATCCACAACAAGACCTTTCACATTACCTATCGATGCGGCAGTTGTAGTAGTTATGCCTTTGGAAAAGCCGAATCCGTTTATATTTGTATTTTTCACTGTAATTGGGATTCCATCCAAAGCAGGCTCCTCGTAGAGTTCCTGAAGTACGACAATCAAGAAAGTAAAAAAATGTTATTGTTGTTGTTTCAGCTCACTTTTCACACTGTATGACACGCATGCGAAAAGTGGTCAGGCACACACACACACACTCATTTTACATCCAACGCTTAAACTGAAATCCGTGATTTAGTTGTGCACATATACTAAAATGCAGACTTATAGTTGAGCTGAACCTGTTTTCCTTTACTTCTTACGGTTCATGCCATGCAAAAATAGCAGAGAAATAACATGATTAAAAAATATGTGTCTAGCATAGAACGCAGTTTATCGCAGACTGACAACCAGCCAGAAAAGTGTGAAAAGTTTTATATATACTAGAAGTTGAATTGTAATAACAACAAAAAAGGCATAAACAGAAAAAGACGAGTATATAGGAGATCACATGTACGTATGAAAAGACTATATAGCGAAACACTTGACGCTGCGGTACTATGATTAAAAGATGAGTAAATGACCAGTCTGTCTATAGACTATACGGTTTTTGCAATAAAAATAACAACAAACAAGACGAGCTGAATTTTGTTATCCAGTCATAGATAATAGTGCCTACTTAAATGTCAAATTAGAGAAAAGGGTGAAAATACATGATTTCACAACCATCCGCGACATTGACATTGGCAGAGAGCAAAAATATGGATTGCAAGTCGGCTATATGTGTATCCCAATTAAATATATCTATTGATGACTTAGAAAACTATATAAAAATAGCGGCAATAACAATAACCACGTAAAATAGAAGCCAGTAAAGTTAATAATTTCTAAGATAGTAATAAAATGTATGGGAATCGAATGGGAAAATGTAATAGAATAAATGAGAAGTACTAAGTAACGTTAGTACAAAGTTTAGACAAACAGCAGAGGTTTAAGGATCAAAAAATAAATGACTTACGTCAGACGAGATGAGTGACTATTGACCTTAAATAAATAAGAACAGAACATCGAACACAGCAATATTATTGCAATATCGACATCGACCAGTTATTATGAGCGAAGACCTCATTTCGAAAAGTTCAGCTTAATGCGACGTGTTTAGGTGGCTAAACAGATCCTTTGTGTTTGCTTATTTTAATATTATTCAAATCATTCCATTCGTAAAATGTCT
>JAQFZG010000764.1:0-27329 GCA_034695465.1 Entomobrya nicoleti | reverse complement strand
GTCTCAGGTAGTGCTTATCACAATTTGCCGTTTTTAATACCACGCAGTTTCATGATCTCTGTCTTTAAACTTTGTAAATACTTTATAGCTCCTCCGGTAGCTCTGGCATAAATTTGTATATATTTCATCGTGTATGGAATGACAGGGGGGTTTACATCTTAGCTAAACCATAATTCACCAAATGCACTGATAATTTGATAGTATCATAAAAATCATACCAAATATCGATTTCCGTTTTCATTCCACTTTTGCCCAGCACAAATTGTGACTTAAACGAATAATCTCTTCTCAGACTAATTAAAATAGATAATTATTTTTTAAGAAGAAAGTTCTAATCAGCACATTTTATCATATTTTCATAATCGAAAGCTCTACAATGAATTTTTATCCTTAAAAACCGCTTACACAACTTTTGGCTGGCTTCCGTCTACTGACAGCTTTTGTCAAAACATTTAGTTAGATATTGGTACCTCTACTCTACTTACGATTACGTACGACGACTCCAGAATCCATTTCCATTTTATGGAAGCCATATAATAAATTGTAAATGAGTACCCGGCGATACTAATTGATACAAATCTAAGTATTTCATGATTTTGGTACACATAAATATTCCATAAGCAAAGCATACGTAGATAAAATAGACAAACATTTCTGGAAAAAGTAACTTTTGTTCAAAAATATTATTTCAGATCCTTAAAAATTCATGAATCCCTTCCAACATTTACATTTATTCTTTGAATACTAAAAGCTGCACGTGTAAATCATTCACATAGCATGTTCCATTTTACTCCATCCTATTATTGACATGCTCACTCATCAGAATCATCATCATCAACCTCACTCACATAATACCAGCCATAGTACTTCCAAAAACCAACTTCCCACAGTTCCAAGTTCCAACCAACCTGAAAAAATTCTACAAAGCCATGACACAAGACACAATCCGCAATCCAGCCTGTAGCCAGTTGAGCCAGACAGACAACAGGACAGAAAAAAATGTATGCCAGTCAGTGTCAGTGGCATGGCATACCTATACCTATATATTTTACCCAAATACCCTATTATATTATTATAACGTTTCCAAATTCCTATGAATGAAATCCAACATAGTCGTCACCGCTGCTGATATGATAGTGTGATACTTCTTTCTGATAGTACACCAAACAATTTTATTTGAACAACGCAGCACAACGCATCCATCCAATCCAGACTATTTTTTTTGAAGTGGTTGTTGCGTACAAAGCTAACAGAGATAAAAAGAAAATAGACTGATCATCCTATAAAATAACATCTAATTTGATCATTTTTTTTATCATCATCTTCATAAACTCAACAGAGCATTTCAATTTCACCAAATCTTTCTTTTTTGGCATATCTCTGCAAAGAGGACTAACTACTTGGATTACACACACTTTGTGAAGAAGTGAAACCTATCCAAGAAACATTTTTTTTTCTGGTTTATGCAATAAACGATGATGCCCACATAATATAAAAAAGGGTTACAAGTGAGGGAATTACAAAGAGAGAATATTCCAGCAGAATCTACAATCATCATACTTAAAACAGCATACCGATACCACATACCAAGTCTATGTACTCTTCATCTTCTTCCTTCTCACTATTTTCATATCTCTCATCCAAAGTATCTCACAACATCTCATGTTAATCACATACAAAAATAGTAAGTGGCTGTTTTTATGCATGTTCACCTGTGAATTTGTTGACTTGCAAAAAAAATTTAGGTGTTTTTGCATTGAGGAAAAAAATGCACTAAAAGTTTTTCTTAAAGAGTTTATGATTTTTTATGGCTTTACCTACTACCTTTCCTTCCAGGATCATAGTTATCATTTTTTGTCAAATAAATAAACAAGGTTGACACTGACAGACATCCAATCCACCACAACAGGCAGACCCTTTGACTTCAGACTTCACACGACAAAAAAGAGGAAAACCAAAACAAACGTGTGAACTTTTTTTTTAATCGGGTCGGGTATCATCGGATAAATCGGGAGAGAAAAATATATATTAGCCCTGCTGCTGTGCTGTTTTGTTTACGCAACATTTCCAATTTCCAAGTAAAAGTTATGTGAGTCAAGGGGGAAAATGAGGGTTTTCATGGAGGAGGATTATTGAGGGGACAAACAACAGAGCTGTGACAGCTGCATTTAATATATTCTGCGTTTTCAGCGGTGGACAAAAGTTGTCAGTGGATTTACTGGAGAAAACGAGTTAAAAGTGGGGGAGGAGACCTGTTAAGTTTTATAGACTACCGACTACCGACATGACACCGACGCAATTGAGATAAATGTAAGTTTCTTTTGGTAATTTTCTTGATAGTTATGTAAGTCAATCGATTGCCTTAGTCAAGAAAGGGTTAGGATTACGGGTTATAAATTTGCTCAAATCAGTGCTAAAGTTCCCATAGGGCTATGTTATGCGTAAACTTGTTTTGAAGGAAATTTGATTAGTCGTTTTGGATCTAATTTTGAAAAGATTTAATGGCTTATTTTGTAATTGAACTTGTTGCTGGAAATTCCAGTCTAGAATTACATAAACGTGTAATAGTGCTAAACCCGAACTAACCCAGTTACTTTTATATTTATATATTTGCAGGGGTGTAATGAAGAGGATAAGATAGTAACGAAGATCCCTAGTATTTCATTCAACCTTTTAACATCTCTCGTCGTACAATTAGTCAAAGAGCCCTCCCTCAGTCCTCTAATATTTTGTGCAAAAGGTTTGCTACAAGTACGTTAATTTGGAATGCGGCAACAACTGAATAGTTGCTCGTTGTTCCAAGTTAACCAGGAGAAGTAGCCGTTGCAGTATTTTGGCAATGGAGGCTATGGAATACTCACAAGAAATGATGGATACTGTATCACCACAGGAAAATCACATAATGAAGGGTTCCCAATCGTCGCAAGATTTACACGGTCAGCAGAACCAGTTAATAGACGAGGGCGAGGGTGGAGACTCGGATGAAAGTGTTTCAATTTCCACCTCTACCAAACATGTATTCGGATGGGGTAGTACCGTAAATGGAGAGCTTGGCCTCGGCGGGATCGAGGATGACTTTGTGGACACCCCTACGAAAATTAATTTTACAAGAAAAATCAAAGCCGTGGCTTGTGGAGAATCCCACACAATATTTGTGGTTAACGATGGATCCCTCTGGAGCTGCGGCTGCAACGATCACGGCCAGCTAGGTCACGATAAGATTCGCACCCGACCGGAACAAGTGGAGGGTCTTTCGGGTCGACAAATTGTGGCCGTTAGCGCTGGCTATGCCCATAACTTGGCTATTGATAGCTGGGGCACTCTCTTCAGTTGGGGGAGCGACAGTCATGGACAACTCGGCCAGCAACTGGAACCTACCGACGACAAGCTAGTTAATAGACCAAAAATTGTCAAGTCAATGGCTACAAAGACTGTGGTCCAGGTGGCTGCCGGTTATTTTCATTCTGCGGTGCTTACAAGTGCCGGAGAAATTTACACTTGTGGATCCAATAGCCATGGCCAATTGGGCCTTGGCTATGCTAATGGGCCTAATCAAACCAAATTCTGTTTAGTGGAGCTTCTCATTGGACTACCTACAATTCTCGTGACCGCTGGTGGCTTTCATTCCTTTGCACTGAGCGTCTCAGGGTCTGTGTTTGGGTGGGGGAAGAATAACGCAGGTCAGCTAGGCGTTGGTGATACTGACGATAAGTGCCAGCCCACTCAATTAACCACACTGAGATCCCTTGGAGTCCGTTACATAACTGCAGGAGCAGACCATACAGCTTTTCTTACTCAGGATGGAGGACTCTTTTCGGCAGGTCATGGTGCTTATGGGCAACTAGGACATGGATCTCAGTCGAATGAAGTGCTCCCCAGGAAAATCCTGGAATTTGGGAAAGTTGTGACTCAAGTGGCTTGTGGAAGGTGTCACACATTGTGCTTGACTAACGACAGACTGTATACGTTCGGGCTCAATTCCAGCGGTCAACTTGGTTTCTCAGGAGGATACCGAAATACTCCCGTTCATGTCAAAGCTATGAGCTGTATAGTTAACAGTATATATGCTGGAGGTGACCATTCAATAGTACTGATTGATCCTTCAGAAGCCGCGACTTTAGGAACTGATGTGCCTAGTTTAGAACATGTCTCCAGTGTAGATTATCGAGAGTACACAATCGATAAAAACATTCTTACCCTTACCGATGATTTCGTGTCGCAGATGTGTTCATCGATTGAACCTGTTGATCAGGATATCATGTCTTTGGTAAGATGAGTTTTTTTTACTTTGTATTTTATTTTTATTGGGACAAATTTTCAGCTTGAAGTAGAATTTTAATGCATTGTATTTATTCTACAGACTGAAATTTTATTCGCCGCACCAGGCTGCTGGAATGCGTCCTTTCTGCTGCCTAACAAGCTTCATGTTCCGTGTACCTGGAAAAATATGGGGGTGGACCTGAACCTCGCTGAGTCATGTTTGTCCAAACTAGCTAACATTAAAGCAGAGGGTCTCCGTGAACTGATAGAGCAGCAGTTATACTTGGAAATGCTCCCTAAGTTGCCTCATCAGCTAAAACATGTAGAAATACTTAGGGTGTATGTGTTACTTCCTCTAGTACCTAATTTCTATTTGGGAGGTCCAAGCCCTACAAATATGTTGCCAATAATTTACGCAGATAGACTGCAATCATTAGCACCACAGTTAGTGTCGGTGGTCACTCGCTGGATGTATAACTCGCCGAAAGATCATCTGGTGCGGATTATCTCGGTGTACAAAAAGACAGTCATTTCCGTCCTGGATAATACAAATCAGAGTCAGTCGCAGGTATGTCCAGAGTTCAGTCGAACATTTAAAGTATTAAAGCCAGCATTGATTTACAAGATCACAATTCTAATTTTTGTGCTTTTTATTCTATTTTCAGAGAGATAATGGCCTTCGTATTTGCCTAAACTTTTTATCGTTGTTGAACAACATGAACAAGAGTCAAATGCGCATTTCATATCATACTTTCACAATTCCGCAGTTAACTTCAAAGGTAAAGAACATTAATTTTTATATTAATTAGATGAAATATTCATAATTAACGTGTCATTAAACTTAACATTTAATTTTTTTAACAGGTCGATATTCGTATGGACTATTTCCATTGGCTCAACCGTAGTAAGAATCCTGCCCAACAACGTCCTGTACATTTCTGTGATTTTCCCTTCGTTTTTGACGCTCAAGCGAAAACCCTTCTTCTGCAGACGGACCAACTACTCCAAATGCAGAGTGCAATGACCAAAGCGCAAACTCAACTTATGAGTCTGTTTATTTTCCCTCAGTTGGTAGACCCCAACGAAATTCAGTATCTGACTCTAACCGTCTCCAGAGACAATATAGTCCAAGATGTGATGAACCAGATTTACCAACTCAACACTCACGACCTCAAGAAGCCTCTTAAAGTAAAATTTATTGGGGAAGAGGCTGAGGATGCTGGCGGAGTTAAAAAGGAGTTCTTCCTTCTGCTTATTCGTGAAATACTTGATCCCAAGTATGGTATGTTTAAGCATTATGACGAGACAAGGCTAATTTGGTTTAACGAGGCTTCCTTCGAAGAAGATGTGATGTACTTCCTTATCGGACTCTTGTGTGGATTAGCAATTTATAATTTAATTATAATCAATATTCCCTTCCCGATTGCCTTGTATAAAAAGCTTCTCAATGAAAAAGTCGAGTTGAATGACCTCAAGGAACTATCCCCTTCAGAAGGGAGGTCCTTGGAGCAAATTATGGAATATACGTAAGTTTGTTGCAAAATGCAAACCACAAACTGAGTGTAACAAAATGAAAATGTATGTGAGTATGAGATTAATTGTTTTTTTTTCTGTGATTTACTAGAAACCCCGACTTTGAAGAAGTCTTTTCATTAAACTTTGAGCTGAGTCGGGAAGACTTTGGTAGTGTTAAACTTGTAGCGTTGAAACCAGATGGTCCGAATATCCCTGTGACCCTTGAGAACAAAAGTGAATTTGTGGATTTGTATGTTTCGTATGTCTTCAACGTTTCAGTGAACAAGCAGTTTGACGCATTCAAAAAGGGTTTTGAAAGAGTGTGTGGAAGTACAGTGTTACAGCTTTTCCATGCTCAGGAATTGCAAGCTATGGTGAGTGAAAAAAATAATATTTTTATGAGCTTTAGAATTCCTTTGAAAATGTGTTTAATTCTGCATCGCTTTGTGTAGGTAACCGGAAATGAAGACTACGACTGGGGTGAACTGGAAAGAAATTGCAGCTATAAAGGAGGATATACAGTAAATGATCCCTCCATTAAACTGTTTTGGGAAGTTTTTCATACTCTGACTCTCGAAGAAAAAAAGACGTTTCTGCTGTTTCTAACCGGAAGCGATCGTATTCCAATTTTAGGCATGAAAACCTTAAAAATGTGCATCCAGCCAACTGCTGACGAAAGATTTTTACCTGTCGGTAAGAAAGTTTGGTTTTCTCTTTAGACTTAAAATCTAAATATATTTACTGTAAAAATATTTACTAAGAATAAAATTTCTTTCTTTTTTATACAGCGCATACATGTTTCAACTTACTGGATCTTCCTAGATATCAGACAAAAGAGAGGCTGAGATATAAACTGTTACAAGCCATCCAGCAAAATCAAGGATTTTCTCTAGTCTGAGCTGAATTACCGTTAGGCTATAAAAAGCATTTAGGAAGTACACATATACATCGTTCAATAAAAAATATATTTACCTGTCTTCACCAATGTAATTTGTGTCTTTTCGCTTTTCCGGTGTGTATAAATTGCCATCAGTGCATAACTTTATAATAATCAGCAATACATACTTCTTATATATGTCTGTAGACTTGTTGTTAATTAATTTTCAATATTAATATTACTTTTTGTAAATCTTTAAAAAAAAAATATGAGTCGAGTGGTATTCTATAACTTTAATCCTCAACAACAAAAGTACCTGGACGCCTTACATAATATACAATACGTAATAAGTCAAACTCAAAAACTGCATTTATAATCCTCTTCGTTATTTCTTCAAAATATTACTAAAAGTTAAAATATTGGAGTTTACCGAAACGCTAAAAAAGAGGAAACATTTTTATGTGCCTGTGGCCAGTGGCATAAAGCTTGAAGGATATTTACTTTTTGATTACTTTGTATTTTATCTAAGTCGTGTTAAGGTCTGTGAAATATACAAAAGTAATTCAGTCGTGTATCGTCGTGAATAATCAATCATTTTGGCATTGTCATCTCCCCCCGAGATCATAGTTAAAATGATTTTCAATGTTGCCTTGAAATAATCTTTGATGTAATATGGAATACTGATTGAAATACAAGATAATGGGTTAAATTTATGCAACTTGTTTGCGTTAGTCAGTACATAATGAAGATGAAGAAATAATGGTTGTTATAATCAATCTTCTTCCAACTTTCCTAAACTTTAACTTTGCTTTAATTTAATGTTGTGGTTCAAAGCAGCATTGATCGTATACTATTGCATATCATTTTTCTGTATTTGCTTGTACCCTTATACTTACATTTATTAACTTTTAATTAAGTAATTAGTTATTTAACAAGCCACCAATGAAGTAATACTTGCTCCTCCGCAAATGAAAAAGACTTGAATAAACTTAATTAAGACATATAATAATTATAATTTACTGTAACAGCTAAAAAATCAATATATAAAAATGATTGATAATAAAAGTTATTTCTTATTGTTGCTTATAATCAAAATTCATAGAAAAAGTGATTTACTAAATCATATTATTAAAGTCAACTTACTTGCGTCCATATCCATATCCACCTAATCCTCCGTGATGGACAAGCTGATGTTGATTGGTTCCACTTCCTGCTGAAGCTGCGGCGGCTGAAATACCGGAACCTCCCGTGCCTAATAATTGATTCCCTCCAAAACTGGCACTGATTGCTTGTGATTGAGAATGAGAACTAGACAGTTGAGGTGGAGGAGCTTGTGCATAGTGTCCCGGATAATACGCAGGCGCAACGGCAATGGGTTGAGGTTGTGCGTAAACTGGCCGGATGTATTGGGGACCAAGGCCATAATGAGCTGATCTCCGTTGCCTTCTCAAAGCATAAATTCCCGTATTTTGATTCACATCACCACTTTCGTCTTTAAATACGCTTGAATGAGCTCCAGTTCCAACTATTTCATATGAACCTTTCAACAATCGACAAACAACAATTTAAATGTGTTATTCATGAACCGTTAGTAGACCTAATTTTATGACAAAAAATTGAATACCTTGTTCTCTATCAGTCAATAGATGATGATCAGCCATTGTCTCTTGGAGGGTAATGACGATTGTCACTAGAAGAAAAAATGCTTGAAATCCTGCCATGATCAGTATTTTTAATTTGCTTTGATTAAAATAAATCAAGAGATGTGTTTAGTTAAAACTGCTTGCTTTATCTAGATTGTTTGTTGAGCTATTATGGAATTCGAATGATGACAAAGTACATTTTATTTCGGGTTTATATACTCATCATATACCTCGTGTGACCTCGTCGGTTTCATTATGTTCAACGTACACACACAACCCGTTATTCGACGCATATTCTTTCAAAGTTAGCTTGAAGTTGCAAACTTCCGTGTTTCAAAGAAAATATAAGGTACAGTAAAATTACGTCTCTTTCTTTGTGACGATAAATTAGTTGAAAACAAGATATTATAGAACTTATGTAACGATAAATTCCCATTGCATGCATAATGGCTTTTTATTTCAGTTTCAGTGCAAGTGCAACGCAACAGCAGGAACAAAGAATAGCGTCGCAAAATACGAAATTAATATGATTCATCCAATCCAAGCAGAAATGGCATTCTCCAGTGATTTTTTTATTTTAGTAGTATTAGTGTTACCACCACAAGCACACCCATGAGCAATATATTCTAATAGCCATCTGTATACTGACGAAAGTGTGCAGATTTTTTTTAGCCATAACACTGATTTATATCATTCATGCGTTTACGTAACGTCTGAAGTTGCATCTGTACTCTGTACGTTGGTTTATATCAGCGTAGATTTCGGGCTCCATGGTTTGTTTCTTCTCTCTTTTTCAGTACGCAACGTTTACCTGGGAACATTTCTCTTTGTATCACGTCCCATGTCCCATTTTACATTGTCTTCATGGATGAATGATGAATCAATCATTCCAAATATATTGATCAAACAAAGGATCTTCCTGAGAACACACATAGAACACACTAAACTGAAACACATGATATGCACACTAAACTGAAACAATGAATGAAAGTGATTAGTTCAGTATTCAGTAATATATATTACGCGACATATTTTACTTCTCATTCCCAGCTTTACGTTTAAATTAGCGAACGCCAAGTCATAAGACATGAGACGAGCTCAAGCTCGAGGAGGCCGTACCGCGACAAGTGGAAACAAATCGGTTGCGGCTGGTCGTAACACAAAAGTTATAGAACGTGATGGGAATGATCCATCGCAAGACCCTGATGAGGGAGGGTAATGATTAAAAAGATTAAGTTGTATTGATATAGCATTCAAGTTTTTCGCTTTTTCCGCTTCTGAACAAAGCAAATTGCATAATGTTTTTTGAAAATATCATTTAATAAAAATAATTTAGAGGCGGAGCCGCTGGCCCTGATGATGACGAAGCAATTGCTGCTTTCTTCCAAGAAGTCAAACAGGAAGTGAGAAGTGCTCATGTAATACGTAAAGTCAGTGGGTATCAAGGACTAGATGTAATTCGACTGGGACCTGACGTATGTTTATGACCGTGTAAAATTCCTGCGCAGTACATTATCTAGTAAATCATGTTTTTGAAATAATCAACTTTACAACTTTGAAACAATAGTTTGTAGACGAAAACTACTACGAATGCACACCGATTCCCTTGTGGCAAAAGTCTCAACCCATTCTCAACTATGACATGTTCCTTGAAAGGACTGATGATGAAATTATACAAATTGTAAATATAAAATTTATATTTATTTAATACGCATTTCGTTTTTATACTAATTTCAAATTGTAAAACATTTTCATAAAAATAGACGCCCATTAAACCACAAACATTCAGCGCACTTTTTGCCTTTTATCGAGATCGTACACCGGCTTTGAACTGGGATCCCCATTTGACTGATTTGGAAGAGGACTGCTTTTACCAAGATCTATTGCACTGGCCATCTAAAAAATTAACTCGTTTGTGACGGACATTTATATTGAAATATTTCATACGCTACGAATTTCGAAAATGTATAATGGTCTCATTATGCCCCTATTCCATATAATTTTAGATTCTCGTCCTCGTGAAACTAAAAAGGAACCAATTGTGAAGAAACGTGTTAAAGTATTCAAGCCCAACGGAGACTACGTAGTAAAAACTAGACTTACCATTGATCTTCAGGAGACAGCCACAGTGATGCTTTTTGAGATTGCAGGGAACATGGTTCTAGAAACGGATGAGAAAATTGCCGAGGTGAAAGCGAGGAACGAGAGATACAGTGAAATGGTGAAAGACCACATGGTCTCTGACACTTATGCTAATGATTACGCTCAGTGTTTCGATGATTATTCTCTGAGCAAATATACCGACTATAAAATACGGGGTTGCAGCGATATCGGTACTCAAGTTCACAGGTACTCGATTGTTGATGAGTACATCAAAGTTGCAGGGGACGACGCTCGGCGTAAAATTCTTGAGCAGGATGAAGCAGCTGCAAGGATATTGGCTGAAAAGGCTCGACTGGATATTCCAGACATGGGATGGAAAGATTCCGACTCGGATGACTCTGACGAGGAGGTGCCAGGAGCTCAAGATTTGGATTTTCGTGCTGACATTTCAAAGTATAAAGAAGATGACGAAGCTAATTATCGTCACATGATTATGGACGAAGCTTCCGATGACGATATTGCAATGACGGATGGGGATGAAGATGAGTTTGAAATTAGACAGAGTTTGGATGCATACTACTCAAATAAAAAGTTGATAGAAAGCAAGAGACCACCACGAATTTATCCAGATATCAGCTTCAGTCTTATTGCAATGGAAAGGATTATTTGCATGGATTCTCAGCAAATGAGGCAAGCTGATATGCGTGGTCTCATTGAACCTGAGCCCGAAAAAACTTCTTTAGGATTAAGTGTACTAAAGTCTGGGGGCGACGAAGATACCAAGGGCGGGGAAGGTGAGATGGATGAAGACGAAATGGTCTCCTTACTTATCCAACAACACCGTATGCAAGAGCAACTGGAAAAAGGAGGTTCCATTGATGAAGGCATGCCCACGATAATTATACCAGATGCCCAGGACGTACAAACAGACAAAAAGGAGGAGGATGAAGATGATTACCTTCTTCAAGAGGCAAATGCTGAAGAAGAGGCGGAGATAAGAAAACAACAGCAATTAAAAGAAGAGCAGGAAGCGGCGGCTGCTGCAGCAGCAGCGGCAGCCGCTGCCGCCGCCGCTGCTGCGGATCAACCGGAAGAAAAGGATGAGTTTGACTTGGCAGTTGAGGAACTGCAAGTTGCTGCAAAGGGTGGTGAAAATATTGCAGGAATTTTAGCGGAACAACAGCAGTCAACAATGCAGCAACCTCTGTCTCCGCCCGATCAGCAACATTCTGAAGCAGGTGATCCAGTGACTGCTGGACAGGGGGCGACTGCTTTAGATGTTTCGTCAATTGCTGATAGCATTGCTACTCCGCAGACAGGATCAGATGAAGATAAGGTGACACCTCCGTCACAGGCAGAAAGTAAAGCTGAGGTTAAAACACTTGTACCAGCGCCCTCACAATATAAACCGACTACGACAGCCTCGTTTGCACCTTCTCAAGGTGTCATGCTGGGAATGGCGGCTTCCTCAGATTTACGATGCTCTTGGACCGAAAATGATGAAAAGGTTGATGAGGACAAGAGACTGGAAGAGGAGCTCGCCGCAGGTGTACCAGATGTCATTGATGATGATCCTTTGGATTTAGCTCCGTTTAATCCGGACGAAGGGCTTAGTGAGGAAGAGGATGATCCTTTTGGAGAAAAGAAAAAGAAGAAAGATATTTCGGAAATGATGGAGGATGATGCTACAACAGCTCCAGATAGTAAGTCTAGTGGAGCTGCTGCGCAGAAGGAGAAGGGTAGTAAGTCAGTGAAAAGAATTAGTGATGCGGATGAGGACAAGGAAAAAGAGACTGAAGATAAAAAGGTTGTGGAGGAGATTGAAATGGATGATATTTCAAGTGATGAAACTCACCACGAGAATTCCGAGTATTCGGATCACCTTGAGCTGACTGAGGACGCTAGTTCGGACAGTGACGCGTCTAAGAAAAGGATGACAGTATTTGATCCCCGGAAGAGTTCGAAGGAAGGAGGGAAGATGTACTCGGAATGGGGGAAGGATCAAGTAGATGATGGCCCTCCACCTATTACACAAGGACCTCATCTGAGGCAGTATTGGACGTTCAAGTGTAGAGAAACTCATGGCATGGAAGTGACAGACATAACACATCATCCTCTCAATGAAAACATTATTGCAGCTAGTTATGGAAGTGTGCGGTTTGGAGATCATGAGAAAGAAGGGCTTGTGTGCATTTGGAATGCTAAGAATAACCGGAGCCCAGAACGAATTTACAAATTGAGGGCTCCCGGAACAAGTCTTGCGTTTTCTGAGTTGACACCTTTCGTTTTAGCAGTGGGAATGTTGGATGGAAATGTAGTGCTATTTGATATTAGAGAAGATGATGCAGTGATATTGGGAGCGACCGTAGATCAAAAGATATTTTATGGTCATATGGGCCCCGTGTGGCAAGTCTATTTTCTGATTGAAGTGGACTCGTCTAATGAAGACGTTGAGATGGAGTCGTTGCTCACATTGGGCGATGATGGTTTGTTGAAAAAGTGGACAATCCGTAAAGGTCTTGAGGCTGTTGTGTTGATGAAAGTTGGAAGAAGCACAATGCAAGTTCCAGGGCGACGCGAGAAACGGTCAGAATCTTTGATCACGTCTCTCAGTATTGCTTATACGGTTTGCTTCCTTCCTGGACATTCAGACTTGTTTTTGCTCGGAACTGAAGAGGGATTCATTCACAAGTGCTCAACGGCTTACAAGGAGTCTTACATGAGTACTTATGTTGGACACACTGGACCTGTGTACAGAGTGGCCTTTTCCAATTTTGATGACACCATGTTTTTTAGTTGTGGAGGAGATTGGACAGTGAAAATGTGGAAGTTGGATCATCCTGTGCCATTGTTATCGTTGCAAACAGGGCATAGAACCATTTTTGATGTGACGTGCAGTTTCTTTTTGTCGACAGTCTTTGTTTGTGCAACGGAGTATCATGTGGAGGTGTGGGATCTTTCGGTAAACACTTTGGAACCAGTGGTCCATTACAAGCCCCCGTTTGCTGTGGGACAAAGGAAAGTCGCATTTAATGGATTGCTGAATGTAAGCCTTTTATTGATAAATTAATTAGAGAATTGGGGTGACATGTGACACATATTACAAAATCAATTATTTGCTTGGTCGTGTTTTTAGAGCGTTATAATTGGCGATGATGAAGGAACTTTGTCTATATATGGATTACGGAATTTTCCAAAGCCACCTCCGACTAAAGATTCACAGGTTAGTAATTAGTTTAATTTTCTGTGACTTTTGTTTGTGTTTTGTATTGAAATGTGTTTTTTTTTGTAGAGAGAGCTTTTGTTGGAAAGCTTACTCCCAGGGTACAAAAGAAAGAAGGAAGCAGAGGAGGCTGAAAAACAACGGAAAAAGGAGATGGAACAAACAAGAAAATCTCAATCTAATTAGTTCAGTTTATAAGTTTCTAGTCAAATCATTGATAAATAAGATATGCATGTATGTATATCCAGCCCAAATAATGAAATTCATTACTTTTGAGCCTTTATCAAAGTTGACATTGTTTAATCGCCTTTTTGTTTATCTGCAAATAAAATACATAGTACACTTTTTAATGCTATAAAAACTAACTTGGTAGTTGTACTTCGTAACGACCGTATTATTCTGGTACACAGATCTGCATGCTTGTCAAATCCTTCCGTGAGACTAAATCTTTTTTCTTGTCGTATAAATTTGCCTTTTGCAAGCAGCATTGTCTACATACTATGTATAGTTTTTTAAACTGACAAAAAATGGAAAAAGATTTCACAAAGTCAAGCTTTGCCCAAAAGGTCACAAAAATGGCCTATCGTTGTGCCCCCATATCAAATACCCCTGTAAGCCATTTCACAAAAAATGATCAGCTGCATGATTCTCAAACTTACACTTTCTTACGAGTACTTCAAATCTTAAGAGTATATGGAAGAGCTCCTATTTCTGCAAAATCTTATATTTCAAACAACCATAATTGCGTCCACTATGAAGCATTCAAATCCATTTCCATCATCATTTAC
The DNA here is from genome assembly GCA_034695465.1 of Entomobrya nicoleti. NCBI lineage: Eukaryota > Metazoa > Arthropoda > Collembola > Entomobryomorpha > Entomobryidae > Entomobrya > Entomobrya nicoleti. The sequence continues at coordinate 12,920 of JAQFZG010000764.1, read as the reverse complement.
ACAGCTTTGTTACAAATAATCTTAGTGTTTGGCTCGTTATCTTATCTGAGTGAAAATGGAGCTCTATTCATTCATCATATAATTCCAGCTCGTTTGTAATTCCAGTCAAAATTAAGCTAAAACTTGTATGTATCCTAAATTGTAATTAAAAATTCATTAACCAATTCATTTTTATATGGACCTTTAGAACTCCATTAAGTACGGGTCACCGTTCAACTCACGTCCATCAAATGGAAAACAGTAACAGTCCACTAGTGAGAACGATCATGTCATCAATGGACCTGCTTGCCCACGCTCTTTGTTTAATCGAGCACCTGAATTCCTGGAGAGTAGCTGCCAAACTGGCAGAGCTACTAAATAACTGGAATGGGGCATTATGGGACATCAATAGTAGGCATTCACATTCCAAAGGTCACAAAGATTTACTTAGATCTCTCCAGTGTTTTCGCAACTCAGCAAAATTATACGCTGCAGGAATATTTCTTACAATTTGTAGTATTTCCTTCCTCACCGAGCTTCGTGGCATGAATGCTGAACCTGAGAAATACACCAATCTTGTCATAATTTTGTTACGAAGTTTCTTTCAGATGAGTCCCCAGCTAATTTTTACAATGGAAGATGTTAAACTACTTTTGTTGTTCAAAATGTCAGAAAATGGTTTTCAACATGCTGTACTTATGGCAAATGATATAGCATCTGGGATGAAAAGACATCCTGAAAAACAGACCAATGATAAGTTGAAAATTAAAGAGATGGCACAATATGTCATGAAAGTTCGTTCGCAATGCCAATTGCTTGGGAATTACATTACAGTTCAAATGATGCTCTTTATAGCATCTGCACTGTACTACATGACGGGAGCGTTGTATGTTGTGACGAAGGAAATTCTGAATTATTTTTCAACTGGCAGTTTTGACACGGAGGCGTTGTTTCCTCTGATGTTTGCTATTTGGATATTGGTTCGTTACTTCATAATCATTAATAGCGCATCAAGGATTTCTGAAAGGGAACAGGCATTGGTAGCATTTCTGAGTGATTGGGAACAAGAGTGTTGGGAGGAGGGAGAAGACAAGAGACAGATACAAAGGCTTCATGACAGACTGGTTCAGAATCCAACAGAGATCTCCTTGGGTGGCTATGTGACCTTGAACAGAAAACTTATTTTGGGCGTAAGTTTTCAATTCCTGGAATTTAATTTCTTTTGCGATTTAAGTTAGGGAAAATGAAGGTGAAATTTTTGTATGGATTCATTTATCGATTTGCATGCTTCGTTTTTTTCTATATAAAAAACGACTAGTCATTGTTACCTATTAAATTAATATTGGTAGCATCTTTTTTAGCTTCTGGCCCTTTTCTTTGTGATTTGATACGGGAGTATTAAAGAGTACTCGTTACAAATCGTTGAATACTCATTTTGAATTTATGCATTAGTAACACTGGGATTTTTTTTGCCTTAGTGGATTTCGCTGCAAAAATGCAATCATTTATTATAAGATCTACCTATGTGAATTGACATTGTCTCGACAAAATTATAATAATCTTTGTCCTCTATTTGATCTTTGCAGATATTGAACCAGACTCTAACGCAAATTATCATATTTTTGCAATTCGACAGCCATTGAATAAGCTTTTGGGCTACAACTGCATTGCCGTCATTAACAAATACACTATAATATATTCATATGCACAAAATTGTGGTTTCTGAATATTCTGAATGAATGATAAATATTTTTTAAGGTTCTCTTGTGTACATTATCGTAATAATTCTTTATCTGCAAATCACTCAATTATTCTTTAAAACTAATTAATTTCATATGAATGATCATAATTTATTTCCTGACAGGTTCATCATCATCACGCTATATCAAGTCAATTTGACTAATGAATAGTTTTCCTGCAAATTAAGCTATCTTATAATCCTGGGATTGAACTATCTATAAATGTTCAGTTTTTTAATTGGATTAGGTCTAATAAAAGACAAAAGACAACACTGCTAGTGATCATCATCACGTCACGTCAAAGCATTACTTTTATTTTAGAAACATGTGTGCAAATAACAGTTTTTTCCAATAAATCGCGTTAATGGCAAATGGTGACTTGTTATTTCTAAATTAAATTACTTGCTTACGCACGCACTTCTCTACCTAATTAGATTCCGCATGCGCCAAGTCCATTTTTCACCGTACAAATTGAGTGTTTTGGAAAGACTAACAAACTTAATTGACGACCAAAAGAGTAATACAAATCATTATGGAACATTTGCCTATACAGCTCATAAATTCTGAGCGCCAACGTGTTAACCTTAAAGATGACCAGCATCACTGGTTTCACAATTTTCAACAGAATTTTCTTCTCACTGCATCTTTTTATTGGACTGTTTGAGAATGTACAGAGTATTGACAAATTTGTCTACAAATCTTACCAAAATTCGGTCTACTGTACTGCGTCATCTCCCATCCTCTACCCAACCAATCCAGAAGAACTCCATCAAATCATTCGGACAGCTATAATTGCCAATCAAACTGTTAAATTGGTAGGAAGCCGGCATTCAATAACTGATGTAATTTGCACCGATGGAATCCCAATCAGCACCAAGCATATCAATTACACCCTGTTTGATAACGACTGCAGTGACACCGTCACGGTTGGCAGTGGAGCCGAAATGAAAGATGTCTTGGAATACCTTCATAAATTCGACAGAACCTTAATTCATGTACCAGCCTACGGTGGGATTACTATTGGAGGTGCCATTGGAACAGGGGCACATGGCTCTTCCCTATTACATCCCACTACCATTTCAGACCAAGTCGTTGGCGTGACTGTGATTGATGGCATTGGTGAAATTCGGAAAATTAGTGATGCCAATGAATTAAAAGCATTTAGATTTCATCTAGGACTACTTGGGGCAATTGTAGATGTGACTCTTAAAACAGTGCCGCTTTTCAAAATGACCGTTTATAATTACCCAGAATCCGAAGCAGTGCTCTTTGATGGGTCTGTTTTGGAAGCGGCACGGTTACACGATTGGTATGCACTTTGGTGGTTCCCTTCTTCCAAATCTGTGGTCATTTCAAAAGGTAATTATTCCACTACATCAACCAGTGAAGAAGTCAGTCAGGAGGGCAACGCAGTGACCAATTTTATTCCAGACGTGAGCCCCGCAGAAATCCTAAGTGGACGAGAAAGCTTCGAGAGAGCTCAAGCAACGAAAAATTTACAAAGTCAGTATGGAATCGAAGAGTTTACCAAGTATTCATTGTACAGAGAAGTGGTAGGCAAACCGCCCATTTTTACAGAGACTTTTCAAAACGGTTCCAAACGATTTGTAAATCCAGCGACTGGTTATGCTTATCGCTTGCAGTCAAATCGCTGCTCCAATAAATGTGCATGGGATAATGGAGAATCATCATCTATTTTACCTGAAGAATCGGCAATGGCATTTGATGTAAATGAACTACCAAAAGTCATCGCTAAAATGAAACTAATTTTGGAACAAATCCCAGCAGCATTTTCGATGATTGGAGTATTCATCCGATTTTCAAAGGCTTCAGACGGCTTAATGTCCATTGGAGCTGAAAGGGACTCTGTCCACGTGGAATGGACAACGCCAATGCGTTACGATCCATATACACAGCCCAGAGACTCTATCGGAGCATATCAAGCAATATTACAAGCAATGGTTCATGATCATAATGGAAGGCCACATTGGGGCAAAAATGGACAAATATTTTTAACTCGTGAAATTATCCAGAAGCGACCCCCCAAATTACTCAGGCAATTTCAAGCAATGATGAGAAAATACGATCCAAATGGCGTGTTCCTGAATAAATTTGGGAAGCGAGTACTTCTCCAATCAAATGAGCTAACTTTAGATCCCCATGTCAAACGACGTGCGTTGCAAGATTACTGCATTTGTGACAAACATGCAGACTGTGCAGACTTCCAGGTGTGTACGAAGGTTAACGGAGCATTTCCGGTTTGTAAGGATATGATACCGGCCGTTCCTGGAATTCCTGGTAAACCTTTTACCGACTATGACCCTTTAAATTTTACTGATGTGGTATTTCGATTGTTGACGGAGCCAGACTCCACAAATGCAAATCAAGCTACGTCATAAAATTAATGGCACGCCAAGAATATGTCAAAGAACAAAGTAAAAATTATAATGGGATCTGGGTTCTGGGTTCTCTATCCTAGCATTAACTATACAGTTATAAAAAATATTTGTTATTTTAACACATTTAAGATGTAATGAGCACCATTTGAAAAATTATTCAATGATAAGGTTAACCTCAAGAAAATGTATCCCGATTCCCGATTTATTGTAATTCTATGAGAAATATGTATTTAGTTGAGTTTGAAGCGCGAAAAACACTATAAAATCCATGAAATAAAATTATTCTAGTGAGAAATTATTATTACAAAGTTTGCAATATTTTTACACTTCATTCATTATGGGCAGCATGCGCATGCGGCAGTGCCGAGGATTCTGTAATCCAAATGCTGAATTCATTACAGCTAACTCCAAACTGCAACAATGCACCTGCGTCCGACGACATCCTTCAGGGCCTTTTTTCCGAAAGCGAATTCCGCTGTTATTATTCCATGTATTTAATATACATTTATGACTTAGCATGTGATTGTTATGTTTGTGAGAAGACAATACATTTATGATTCCGATCCAATCACTAACCCTGTTAATTAAGTTAGAAAATGAAAGATGCTGTGAATGCTCAAAATAGCTTACATATAATATTTTATAGTTAGTTATAATTACAATCTTGCTGATTCAGCAGTTTTGTGGATGACTCATCAATAAACTAAAATGATCAGGTTGACGGGAGAGCGATTGATGATAAAATACCAGATAATAATAATGACTACTGTCAAAGTCAAAGTATTATATAAAAATAAATTGACCATGATTTCGTCGCATATTGCGAAACTGGAAATGTGACTTTGACTTTTTGGCAAGTACGCAGTCGCCGGCAGCCTAGACCCGACTTCTAGCTTAGCAAGACATGCTGTCTAGAATTCTCAGGTAATCCAAGTTCGTCATCTAGGGGCGTTTTGAGACTTTTGAAATAACAAAGTATTCCACACTTATCCAAAGTAAATCTTGAGCCAATTGTTTAAGTTATCATCACAAAAGAACCCAATTTAGCAACAAAATGTAAAAAAAAAACAATCCTATCCTGACCAATATTAGATGAACAAAAAAGTGTACCAAAATCCAGCAATGAAACTCTTAAATGATTTGTATTTTACCTTGCCTGTTTATAATATGTTTATTGATATAGGATATAATCTGCCTAATTAAATAGTGATTGTTAGAAATACTCTATAATTTGTAAAGAAACCGGAAATAAGGTCGGATATGAAAAATCGGAGGATCGATACGATGCCTAGGGCGGAAATTCCTCAACTGCGACAATATCGCTGGTCTGAAAGATTACCAAAATGGAAACGAGAAAAAGTCCAAAATACATGGTTTAGTTGAAAATATATACCTTCAACCTTGAGATTAAAACTCTTTCGCAATTTTATTATTTAAAATACATTACTTCAAAATGCTTTTATGTCGCAGAGTATCATATGAAAAAGTAGTATCTTTCTTTAAGCGCAAATTTAATTTGACACGACTGGAAATGAAATAGCTAGGAATCGCATAAACAATGCTTATCAATATATTTTTATACTTGCATTGATATTGGTTTTAGATTTTTAGAATACTAATTACTGACGCATGTAGATTTACACGCCTTTTCTACATGAAGTTCATCTTTTAAATGGAATTTTAAATCATAATATTATGGCGCTGTTTGCAAAGCACTTGTATTTCTTTCCAAGTAGCGACAAAATTAACGATAATTGGCAGCAGTGCAGTGTTTGGTTAGTATAAGTCGAGCAATTACTCAACTGCAAAGTTAATTGTGCAGTTCAGTGTAATTAATAGAACTCCACTGGCTCAGGGCCCCGACATTTTTTTTACGAAGTCCTAACTAAAATGTAAAAATACTTTTATACGTTACGCTGTCATTTGTTAATAATGTTCTACATAATGTAATAGAAATGTCTATTCACTAATAATTTTAACCATTTGAAGTGTTTAATTTTGTTTAAAATATTACATACATAATTACATGACACATTTGTAAAGAAAAATGTTATATCTAAGAACCTTAATATATTTATGTCGCGTGTCCATCAGACTTACAAGACTCTAGATCGCATTGGACGTTTAAACTGAAGTTATGATTTTCCATTTCCATGAAACACAAAACCCCAACCATTGCATTGTTTGTTTCAACATGTTTCAACAAAGTCATGTTATGCATGCATGGACTATCTGTCTGCCAAAAGTGTACACCAACCAACACCACTTATCTCACACACATGCACATTGCACAAGTTACATCATGTGAGGTTGATCCCACATCATAGTAAGCGTAAACAGTGTGTTTGAGTGTGTGTGAGGATTGAGGGTAGCAAAATGCTTTTAGAGCTAAAGTGTAAAGGCGCTCAGCTTTTGTTTGTCAAAAGAAAGCAAACCGCAGATGATTTTTGTGACCTAGTTTTGAAAACCTTGATTTTTTTGTGAACTGATGTGATGGAATTTAGGATTAATTAAAATCGTGTGCTTTATTGTGACGGAGTCAAAGTTAATGTTGTGTTTTTAAATTGCAACTTGCAAGATGGTCAGACAGGTGACAGTGACAGACAGAAGTGATAAAAATACAGCATAAGCATAACCGTGAAGTAAAGTGTAGAATTGAAGAGCTGCCATTGTACTGCACACTAAATGTTAATTTTTTCTATTGTGGATAACAAATATAACAACTGTTAATTTTCATCTTATTCTCTGTACTATCAATTGACTACCAAAAAGTGTGACAGCGAAAACACAGACTTGCCTGCAGTTGGAGTTTTAAATATAAGTTATTTTAGTGACATTACCTCAGTGATCAAGTTGACATCATGAAGGTATGGATTAGTGGATTTCTTAAATGCTTTTGGTTTTGTGTGCCTTGTTAGATGTCATATTGTAAAAGTATTCATTTTGAACAAATATTTATCTTATCAGGTTCAAGATATCAGATCATTTTTCAACAAACCAGCCGCCGGATCTTCCCGAAGTACCGCCTCTCGCTCCCGTGAACCATCAGCAGAACAAGTTGTAGATGTGCCTTCGAGACTGAAGAAGGGAAGCAGCAAAAAGTCAAAGAAGGATGATGATCGATTAAATATCAGTATTGATAACTCGGATGACCATGATTCAGACAGGGAGGATCCACTACCGAAAAAGGCTAGAAAAAAGGAGGATCGAAATGGAAAGGGCAGTAAACACAAGAGTCGGACGCCAGTAATTGATGATGATGACGAGGAGGATGACTCTGATAAAGAAGATCCTCTACCTAGGTCAAGTCGTCAGAAGAAAGAGGACACCAAGTCTCAAGACAAAAAGAGGAAAGCACGTGTACTCTCCGACTCCGATGATGATGACTTCAAACCAGCCAAGCAATCACAAAAACCGAGGTCAGTGGAGAAACCAGCGGCGAAACAGCTTAAAGTTGATAGGTCGGCAGAAAAGAAGAAGGAAGAGTTGAAACCAGTTAACCCTGCTGACTTTTTCAGTAGTGCTCCAGTGAAGAGAGAAACAAAAGTGAAGAAGAAAGGTATGATTTGATTTGACATTCAAGTGTATTCTAATTTTGAATTGTTAAGTGCATATTGTGACATATGTGCAACTTTTATAAATTTTAGAAGAGGAGCCCCCCAAACCTGAACCTAAAGAAAGCAAAAAGTCTCCAGCAAAGGTCGAGAGCGAAGCTGCTTCTACGTCTTCAAAATCTTCCCCTAAAGCCCATAAGTCCCAGAATGATACTCACAAACATAAAGAAGAAAGTTCTCCTCAAAAAGTCCGTACTTCGATTATTGAACCCAAGAAGCTGACAATGGAGACTCCTACGCCAGAAAAGAGAGACCGGTCACATTCAAAGCCGTCAAAGTCTGAGAGCACTCCCGAAAAGAAACTGGATACACGAAAGACGACTCCAGAGAAGAAAGTTGACACTCGAAAGAAAACTCCAGAAAAAGTTGAACCGACCTTCAAAGCTCCTACTCCAGTTACCACCGAAAAGTCGAAATCAAGGACCAATCGCAATGCTGCTTCTTCCTCGTCAACTAAACGATCTATCACAACAGATGATGATGATGATGAAGGGGATGACTTCAACCCGAGGAAGAAGAGCACAGCCTCCAAAAGTGCAAAATCCAAGCCAGATAAACCTGATAAAAATCAAGATAAAACCCCGGTGGCCACGGATGAAGAGGACGATGCTCCTAAACCAGCAGTATCTACACCTAAACAAAATTACATGAAGTATCTAGCAAAAATGAGTATGAAACCGAAAAATCTTGGGTCAAAGAATATTCCTGTTGGGGCGCCAAATTGTCTTCAAGGCCTGACATTTGTGATATCTGGAGTGCTGGACTCTCTGGAACGTGATGACTGTAAGGATCTATGTGTCAAGTATGGAGGCCGTGTTACAGGTTCAGTCAGTGGCAAAACTAGCTACTTGATTATAGGCGACGAACCCGGTGAAAGCAAAGTTAAGAAGGCTGTACAAATGAAGGTGCCTCAGATTGACGAAGACGGACTATTGGAAATGATCAGAAAGTCAAATCCATCTGGGAACTCTCAGGATTCTGGTTTGGAGTACTCTGAGGATGTCATGAGTGTGGATGATGGAAACGAAAGTGCTTATGACGCTGAAAAATCTCTGTTTAGCTCTCCAGCTAGTACTAAAGCAGACAAGAGCAGTAGAAACTCCAGCCCCAAGAAACTTGGAGTAAGCAAACTTGCTAAGGAGGATTCTCCAAAGAAAATCAAAACAGAAAAAAGCCCAGAGAAAAAGGAGGTTAAGAAAGAGGTTGAGAAAGTTAAAGCTGAGCCAGTGCAAATCAAAAGGGAAAGGGATACTGAACAGCCTACAAGTTCTAAAGCTGCTACAGCACCTGCTCAACCTGTAGCACCTGCTGATGCGGGATTGATGTGGGTCGACAAGTACAAACCAAAAACATTGAAAACTGTTGTGGGACAAGGTACTGAAACTAGTAATGCCAGGAAACTTGTCAAATGGTTGCAAAATTGGTTCAAATATCATGGCTCAGCTCAAGTAAGTTACTGTTTAATTTTAATAAACCAACTTAAATTACTATTACTACGTGTAGTACATGTGAATAGTTTTTAACATTACTTTAAATTTAACATTTCCCTAATTTTAGGATAAGCCAAAAGCGTCATGGCCTGGCCTAAAAGACCCCGAAGGAAAAACGTTTAAAGCCGCCTTGCTATCTGGACCTCCCGGAATTGGGAAAACAACTTCCGCTCATTTAGCAGTTAAAGAAGTTGGATATGATTACTTTGAGCTAAATGCATCTGACACACGTAATAAACGAGGTCTTCACGAAAACGTTGCTGACGCATTATCGTCAAAATGCTTGGTTTTCAACAAAGGAAACGAAGAATTAGCCCGAAAACATGTTCTTATTATGGACGAAGTGGATGGAATGTCTGGCAACGAAGATCGTGGAGGTGTTCAGGAATTAATTGCGCTAATCAAATCTTCCCGAGTACCTCTAATTTGCATTTGTAATGATCGAAATCATCCTAAGATTAGATCTCTGGCTAGTTACTGCTTTGATTTGAGGTTTGTGAATGCATATTTTAAAGTAAAAATGCGAGAAGATAATCAAATCATCATCATTTAACATATTTCATTATGAAATATTTTGATTTCAGATTCAACAAACCTTCATTCGAGCAGTTGAAGGGATTTATCAGTAGCATCTGCTTTAGAGAAAAGATAAAGATTCCACAAGAAAAAGTACAGCAACTAATTATCAGTACCGATAATGATGTCCGCCAGATTCTTCACCAACTGGAGCTCTTCAAAGACGGTAAAACTGATCAAGCCTACAACCCGAAGAAAGACTTAAGATTCGGACCATGGGACGTCATCCGCAAAGTTTTCCTGAAATCCGAACACGCAAAGATGTCAATCCATGACAAAAATGGCTTGTTCTTCCAAGACTACAATATCGGGCCATTGTTCGTTCAAGAGAACTATTTGAAGTGGACACCTGCCAAAGCTGGGTAAGTCGAATTGAAAGTTTTTATTTGCAAATTTCATTCGAATTTGATATTGTAAGTATTCATTTACTTTTCCATTCTACTATTTTTGCAGTGGAGATCGGTATAAACATATGGATCTATTGAGTAAAACGGCATCCTCTCTTGCTGATGGAGACATGGTGGAATCAGTTATTCGTCGCTCACAAAACTGGGGTCTTCTTCCAGTTCAAGCAGTATTTGCAAGTTATATACCAGGTGAATACATGGAATCCAACACGATGGGTAACGTAGAATTTCCACAATGGCTTGGGAAGAACTCCAACAAGACGAAGCGACACAGACTACTTCAGAGCTTACACACTCATCTCCACCTTCATGTATCTGGGAGCTTGGAGGCACTTAATATGGATTACCTTCCGTATCTTAGAAGATCTATCACAAAACCGTTGGTTCAAGGCGACCATGAAGAAGCAGCGAAAGTTATGGAGGTAAGAATATATTACTATTTAATTTTACTGTTGATATAAAAATCTTAACTGTATTAATAATATTGCCATTTTTTTATGCATAGAATTACACTCTGCTTCGTGAAGATGTCGATAGCATAACTGATCTGTCCTTGTGGCCTGGCGCTAAAGATCCAATGGAAAGGGTGGATACTAGAGTGAAGACTGCATTTACAAAGCAGGTGAATAAAGAGGTACTACCGTATTCCAATGCGAAGCCTGTAAAAGGAAAGGGTCGAGGTGGAGGGGGTGGACAGGAAGCGGATCTTGAAGCTCTCATGGAAGAAGGCGAAGGCGAGGTTGTAGAGGAAGAAGAAGATGATTCAGTCGAGAAAGATGCAATGGTGAAAATGCGAACAAGAAAAGCAGGATCATCAAAGGCGTCTTCTAGTAAAGCTGGGAAAGGGAAGGGAAAGAAAGCTAAGGATGACGAGGACGATGATGAAGATGAAGATATTGCAAGAAGTTCCAAAGGATCTAAGAGTAGCAAGCAGTCGTCCTCTTCCAGGTCACGTAAAGGAAAATAGACAGAGTTGGGGGTTTTTGTAGTGTCATCATCGCTTTAAGCTGAAATACCTGACAAACCTGTAGCGCTTTGAAACTTTCAAGTATTGTACAATTTATGAAAAAATATTTTTTGGGGCACCCATCGAATTGTGTTCCTACTTATGAATTCTTATTCTTAACTTATTAAGTACCAACAAGCTATAAATTTTGTGAAAGTATACTCTGAATTTAAAATCAATTAGACAACAATTAACCTGATTATTAAAATTAAAATTACAAGTTTTCTTTAAAGAGTATATCGTTTTCTCAGTGATAAGTTTTATTGGCATACTACTCATGACATAATCGCAAGAGCACATATTTCATACATCATCTGCATTTAATGAGCATGCCAATGCTGATGATAAATATTGAATCAGAATCACCCACTCACTTTAATCCAGCGAAATAGTATTTCATTTCAATTTATCTGCGTACTATACTACAAAAACTGACGATAAAGGTATTTATAATCATACTATTTTTTTCCTTTTTACAACCTAGTTAAACGGCAAGATTAAGATGTGGATAAAAATATTTTATTTTACCATGCAGTGTTTCAAGTGAATTGTGTACGTATTTCAGTAGGTATTCCTTAAATACATGTATTCATGCTATTTAAAATTAATATCAGATTTGCATGAGCTTTCCACATTTTCTTTGCCCTTTCTTTTTTAAATTTCAAACCTTCTCTAACAGCTCTGAAACATATATTAATAGCGCAATGATTAATGGTCCACCAGACACCACACAAAACTCTAAGTGCTTCAAATGCAGCACATCATCTGAATTTCCACTATCATACTGAAACATACCAATGATTAACCCATTGTGGATTCTCATGTCAAACGACGCGCGTTGCAGGATTACTGCATTTTTGTGACAAACATGCAGACTTCCAGGTTTGTACGAAGGTTAACGGAGCATTTCCGGTTTGTAAGAATATGATATCTGGAATTCCTGGCAAACCGTTTACCGACTATGATCCTTTCAATTTTACTGATGTGGTATTTCGATTGTTGACGGAGCCAGACTTGGCCAGACTCCACAAATGTAAGTGAAGCTACGTGAAACAAATATGGCACGCAAATTCCGTGTCAAAGAACAAAGTAAAAATTGTATAAATTATAAAGGTTTCTCCATTCATAGCATTTATTGTACAGTTATAAAAATGTATGTTATTTTAACACATTTAAAATGTAATGAGGACCATTTGAAAAATTATTCAATGAAAAGGTTAACCTTGTCAAGAAAATGTACCTTGACATTCATTGTAATTCTATGAGAAATATATGTATTATTAGTTGAGCTTGTAGCATGTGTCACAATTTTCCATGCGAAAATCACTATAAAATCCATGAAATAAAATGATTCTAGTGAGAAAATATTATTACAAAGTTTACAATATTATTATACTTCATGGGTTATGGGCAGCATGTGGCGAGGATTCTCTAATCCGCTGGTATCATGGCATGCTGAATTTATTACAACTAACTGCAACAATGCACCTGCGTCCGACATGCTTCACGGCCTTTTCCGTAAGCGAATTCCACTGTTATTATTACATGTAATATAAATGATGTGATATGATATCACGATAGCATATCAACATAGTTTTACAGCATGGAGAATTGTATACAATAGAAATTATGATTATTGCCTAAAATCTCAGTGAATTATCGCAGTATAGTGCACTGAATTCATTTTTGAACTTGATTGTTGCGGAAATA
>JAQFZG010000763.1:0-27331 GCA_034695465.1 Entomobrya nicoleti | reverse complement strand
GGACGGACGGACACACGGAACCAACGAACACTATACGTACATTGCATTTTCAATAGGATTCCGAGAATCCTAATAATACGGCCGACTGGCCCTGAAAATGAATAACTACCGGAGTGAATGCGCAATGGTGAATGGTATTATGATGATAATGATAGCATCATCATCACTGGAATTGAATTGTAGCGAGGCATGTCATGCAAGCTTACATGTTGCCCAACTGAAACAATTCTTTTCATTATCCGTCTTAAAATTCAACAAGGAGAATTAGCAGTTTAATGATGAATTCTGCTGACAAGTAACGGGGACACTTGAAAGTAGCGAGATTGGTGCAGTCTGAGTGAATTTTAAGTCTTAAATAGAATTACATTCTATTCAGTTGCTTTACACTTTACAGTTTCAATTCAACCGACGAGCGGACAAACAACACGTTTTGTTAAACAAAGCATTCTGTAATGTGACAGATGGAATGAATGATATAATTCCACAGGCAATGAAGTTACATTGATCATGAGGAAGATTATGATATGTTGATGAGCTGGACCTCGCTTGAAGATTCAACTAAACTAAAACTAAACCGAGTAAAAAAAATAGTATGAACTTTAATGCGTTATTATTAAAATATAATAGGATATATTCGATGATAGCGATAGTTTGATTCATAAAGAGGAATTTTTTATTAAAGTCATAGAGTTCAGCGTGGTGCTTGTTCGTAGGATACAATGTAGGTAAATGTAATGTAATAATTGTGAGAGTAAAACTGGCGAATGGCATAGCGCGACTGGCCTGTCGTAATTGTAAATGTGCACATTTTTACAGCGTGTTTCAAAAATCATGTTTCATTTCGCGTGACGACTATGTCGACTGTGTCTGTCGGTTAAAATAATTATAATCTAAAATGCAACTTTCATCCAACAACAATTATTTGTGATTATTATTATCTTGATTGTAATATCTTCTCGTGTTTAGTGTGGTTCGGTGGTAGTTGCAAGGTGACTGTGTGTAGGAGTGTAGGTCCATTTTTCAAAGATATTTGAAGTTCTAAAAAAAACTTCAGAAGACTTGTCCGTCAAATTGAGAATTCATAAGAGATTCGATTTTTGCAATGCAATGCAAATATTTTTAGAGATATTATTTCGTTACCGGCTTACTCTTGTATCCGAGTTAATAAATTAGAATATTTTTGTACTTTTCTGGTATCTCGAGAATAAGAAGGGGAGCGTTCCACTTGACGGATGATAATAATTTTGCATGCAAAAAAAAATTCAGAGTAAGCATCCGAACTTTGAAGAAGACTGAGAAACAAACAGACAAATTGAACAATTCTGTGGTTTTACATTCGTCACTTTTTTCAAAAAATCAGTAATATAAATGAAATGTGAGTATGAGAAAAAAGCATGGTGAAAAGAAGGGAAAGATTGAAACAGTTTTACTTTAAAACCTTGCAATTATATCATACAACTGCAACTGGCATGTTCGAACGCTGTGTTTAAGAGCTATAGTCAATTAATTTGAGCTCAATGTGCTTTTAAATTTCGGGTATAGTTTTATTATTCTTTACTTTGTAAAAATATGCATTTAACTGACCTGCTACTGATTTACATATTTAACCATAATTAAAGCATAAAATAGTTGAAAATCCAAATCAAGGGTGTAGTGGTACTTTAAAAAAATTAAGTGTTAGTGTTAATATTATTCTAACATGCTTTGTTATAAGAACAGTTTCTCATATGCAACAATTCTGGTGGTACAATTTCTTTTCATGCTCAAGGGATCTTTTTAATATCTTCTATGAATATAACAGGTAGAAATGCCTCGTGAGTCAGTTAATTATTAACTACTTCGTATCCTACTATGGAAGTGATGGTGATGATTTCAGAGCTAGATACTTTTTTATGATTATGTGTGCTGTTCAGTTCAGTGTGCGTGTTATTTAAAAAAACAAAGAACAAGCTTTCATCGTACATTATACCGTCATCCTCACCATTCTATCATATAATCAGTGCAATATCACTCGTGAATCATGAGTTCGGCAAGTGTTGACGCAGCAAAAAATTCCTCTTCCTCCCATTACCTACCAAGCCAGCAGAATCAAAAATCCCAGAAAACTAAGTGGTCACAAAATATCGAGGAACTGATAACTCGAAGTCGGAGGAACTCTGCTGCAAAGTTGCTAAACCGATTTCGATCCGGATCTTTACCCGGGTGAGTTAAACAATTAATTAATGCACATTAATTTGTAGTGTCTTATGCATTTATTTTCCCATGAGTCCATCATAAATTTCTTGAGATTTCTATAAGAAAATCCAATACAGACATTACATGTTAGACTTCCATATGGGGGAACCTGATAATTGATTTATTTCAATTGAATTTCCTACTAAAACATTTATAATTCCTTATAATTTTGCCCAGTATTGATTTTAATTCATTCATCATAATGAGTTGAATTTGTTTCCAATTAATTTCAATTAAAATTTTACTTACAGTAAACGAAGTAGCTTACGATTAGTAAGGTAAAAATTGTAAACATACAAAAGCAAGACATTTATGTCAGCAATTCAGCATCGTGTGCGCATGCCACTTAAAAAAGCGTTTTTGTCATCTTATGAATATTAACACCAGCTCAGACTAGTCTAATTGTAAATAGCAAGTAATTTTCGAAGTAACAAATGGCACGACTGAGAACTATAAAGAATTAAGATGTTTATGCATACGTAGGTAAAGTGTATTATAAACATTAGGATCTAAATTGAAAGAAAAATGTGCTTTGCGGTACTCTCTCGTTAAGACGGGACAATAATACAATCCATATAAATTACAGGTAGGGCAAGGTACAAATAAATAGTAGGAGGAAAAATACTTGAGTATAGTATACTGGAGAAAAAGACAAAATTACATAAGTAATATACTAGTACACAGATGTATTTGTATACATAATGTATGTACAACAACAACTTATAACGTATTGATTCCAAAATTGAAAATGTAATAACAAAATATAATCAGATCAGCGAGAGAAAAAAGTCATTAATAATCTGGACCCGTCTGTCTGTTGTATGTACATTGGCTACAAAATGTATGCGTTTTATTTACCAAGTATAAAAACTGCTTAGGCATATTTTTTTTCATTTTTATAGTGCCAACTGCAACTTAGTCTATCATCATCGAAATGAGAAGAACAATCATCTCTTCCTTTTTTAAGTTTATGCATATAATTGTAATCATACACAAGATTATCATTATTATTTGTTTGTATGCACTGACGTGAGTATAGCTGTGTATATTTTCAGTCTGGAAGTATTCATATTGCAATAACAGCATCAAGCCAGTTTTGTTTAATTTGGAAGGAAAGCAAAAGTTGTAACTGGGAAAATGAAAGAAGTACAATGAATATAATAAGAAGTATAAGAATGTAACTTTTTTTTACTTCCAATTACTGCTGCTGCATATAATAGCATCACTTATCATCATCGTCCTCTCTGTCTTTTATTTATTTATGCTGTTGATTTTCTTAAGCACTTCTCGGAGTATCTTTTGCTTCATACTTTTTATTTCTTCCTCAATTTTTTTTACTTGGTTGATTGATATGATATAAATATAAATCTGGCCATATCAACTTTTTTTATAGTTTGTAATACTTAAACCCAAAAAATGCTGATGAGTCTTTGTTAATTCAGATGGATCGGTGGTGGAGGTGGGTCTTCATCGTCAAAGGGAAATATTCCAGCCTCTCCGACTTCAGTTGATGAGGAGTTTCAGCTTGAGATGTCAACACCTGTTCCATCTTCTTCAGCTAATTATTCTAATCAACAATACCAGTTGGAAGATTTGAGTAGAAATCATACGTCGTCAACGGCTGCTGCCATAGTTAAAGTTTACCCTCAGCTACATCACTTTCCGGAAATGCTTGATTCCCTCAGACAAGGAGGGGAACACGACGAGAGAGAACTTGTTGGTGCGCCTTTACTCACCTGCACAACAAAGGAGTGTTGCTTGGCATCTTCAGGCGTTTCCTGTTGTAGACCTGGAGAGCAGGGATGTGGTGCAATTCAGGCGGACGGTGGAGAGTTGTGTTTGTTGAGTAATTGTAATGTTCCAGGTTGTGTGAATAATAGTGGTAATCCAAATCAGCATGCATTTTCAATGGTTGGAAAAGGGTTGGGACTTAATGTGCCGTCGGATGAGTCATCACCGCTTACACCGAGAAAACATCCGTATAGCATTGTACCCTTGAAATCCCTTCATGAAATTGAAGCTGGGAACATACTTGCTAAAAAGGAAGGAAAGTAAGAAAGAGATGAAGGTTGTTTTTGTCTGAGTTTCATATTGCCCCGAATCTGTTAAAACCTATTTAATATTCACTTTCATAGTGATGCCCTTGGAATCATCTTATCTGCTCTGTATGGAAAACTGTTGGTGGTCATGGGAATTGCGTTTCCGATGTCAGAGGTCATTTCAACTTACATCCCACCTTCGTTTTATGATGTAAGTATTTTCGTTTGAAAATTACGTTCACTAAAAATATAGTTTGAGTCTTGTGCTGTGCTTAAATAATTTGATTTGAAGGTACACGTTGTAAAATCATGCGTGAAAAACTGAAAGCTCTGCAAGGATGTAATGCACATTTACATAGTTTAAGCCAATCAGTCTGTATCGAAAATTTTATTCATTTAGTATTTATGTATTCAGTCACCGCAGAAAAAGCGAGCCGACCGGCTACTACACTGCGTAATTCTGTTGTCTACAGTTTAAAGAGACCAGTAATTTTCTTAGCATAATCAATTAGAAAAAATAAATATATAAAACAAAAGACGTTAGTTTCATTGAAAGGTGATGTTTAAATTACAGCGTGTTGAATTGGATACCTAAACATGATTGATATCATGATATGGTGGTACTGGGTGAGCTTAGCAATGCATTAATTTTAATTTACTTGAGCTTGTCTAATGTCTCATGTACTGATAAATGACGGATTAAATGGAAGCGTTTTAGTAGGGCAACAGCGAAAGTCTTGTTTCCTAGATTTTTTCGTAGCTATATACATAGCTGCACTTACACTCAACCTTGATTGTTGTAAACGATGGATTCAAACTGGGCTTGGTTGGGCTATTAAATCATTGAATTACCAAAAAGCTGTTTTAAATGAAAATGCTAATTCGGTTTATTACGATGAGCTTGCATTTTTATGGGGTTTTAAAATAGTGAATTTTAAATTGCATGGATTTTAATAAAACAACTTGTTCTTCTTTTTTTACAGGGGTTCTACTTGTATCTCTACTTTGGTAGCATAACATTTATGATTTGCATATATGGAAACATTCTTCGACAGAAGGCAACACGCTCTGTGCAAAGCACCCTTAAAAGTAATTAAACCAAGTGTTTATTAAAAATCAAGACAAATCTGATGGTATATGAAATCAACAATAAATATTTATAAAATCACTCTTAATTAGGAATCAACACAATGAGATCACGGATAGCGTCAGGAAACTCGATGCCTCCTGATGTGACCTCAACAGATGTAGTAGAAGAAGTACATGTCTCCGGTGATTCGGAAGGCTCCTGTACAGATTCCCCACTACCTAGCCCCTTAACCGCGCATCATCACCATCATCCCGAGCACCATGGACGACAACATAGCACATTACATGGGTCTCATGATTCTGCTCATGATTACGATAATACAAAGTTTCACTATGGAAGCTTTTATCTGCGAATGGGTGCAGTAGGCAAGTTTTAATATATAGCATCCTTTGTCTAGTATAAATCTGCAATGTAATTATATTGCTAAGGATGATTTTTCTTGTTTCCTAATTATAGCTTTTGGGATTGGGAGTATGATTTACAGCGGTCTTGAGTTTGGTCAATATTTTGAACTGGAGCCACAAACAAAGTGTAACAATTTTATGATAGCCCTCACTCCAGCGGTTCGGATGATTTTCACATTTATGCAAATGTATTTCATCTTTCTCAACTCAAAAATGGCTGTCAGTAAACTGCGGCTTGGGGCTAAGTTTGGATTGATGCACATGATTGGCACGAACTTATGCGTCTGGTTGAACGTGAGCCAAGAATAATTTAATTTGCACTGTCGGCATCCAAAAGTATATACATGGGTGTATATTTTTTGGCAACTGAGTCTATAAAGAAAGTAAAAAAGTTTATTGATGTTTTAGGTGCTCGTACAAGAAACTCGTCACGAAATTCTCATGTTTTACAATCCCGAAAATGGAACTGTTACATATCCGAGCACTAGCTTTTCTCTTAGTAGCCATGGGAGTAACACGAAAAGTACTCATGGGCATGGTCATGGCCATTACGGTAGTACTAGCCAAGACTCTCACAAAACACATGAAGCCACCACACTGGCAACAATGTTGACAACCTTGTTAACCTCAACCACTACAACAAGCACAACTACAACCACGACACCCTCTCCAGTTATAATAGATGGATTTTCAGATGAAACATTTTTAACGACAGACAATTTTACAGTAGGAATTCCACAAAATGAAACGAATTTACTTGGAGCTTTAATTGGTTTAACGACTGAGGTGCATCATCGATCAAAGAGAGGCCTCCGAGGACCATATTCCATTTATGAATGTCGTCGATCAGATATTATGGGGGCTTTAGTTCAAAATGCTTCACCATTTTTGTTCCCATGTACAATTGAATACTCACTGGTGAGCAATTGATTATGCAGAGATTAAATTGGTGGTTTATAAATAATGTATTTTAATTGTGCATTTGATAATTTTTGATAGATCTGTGCTGCAATTCTCTACGTTATGTGGAAAAGTTTGGCGCGGACTGAATACACGTATAATAGCAAAAGCCAACAGCTACAAGCAGGCGAATCTCATTTTGTAAGAAGTGCTTGATCTATAAAAGATAAAGTTCAGTTATGGATTTGTGAGGACAATAATGTTTTATTTTTATTTGTTTTTGAAATAACAGTACCACGGTGCAAAGCGATCTCCTCACAACTACTCTGTAGACTGTTCCCGAGCCAACAAAGGGCTCTTTTTCGGAATATTTTTTCTTGTCATGACAATAATTAGCTTGATCATATTTTTCGTATTAGTATCTCGACCTGGCTATCAGGCCATGGCGGTTTTGGAAATTAACATAACAGAATTGGTTCTATACACGACTACAACCGTTGCCGTTCTTATTGGTATGTGTCAAATGAGGGAGCTTCGGTACGTTAGGGGACGCAATTTGGAGTTGGATAACATTCTTTTGATTGTTGCTCAAACTGGATCATTCATTTACAATTTATTCACCATAATTGGTGGCCATTTTACAATAAAAAAGAGTACTCCCTTGGTTCTCGTCACCGCCTTGGCTTCCCTTGTACAGCTTCTCATTCAAACTCTCTTTATTTTGGACGCATCCAAAAGATCGGCTTCGACTCCAGAACAAACCAGACGAAAACCAGGCAGAGAGGTGGTAACATTTTTGCTAGTTACTAACTTAGCCATGTGGTCAATAAACACACTGGAAAAAAGTCGGGCAGACAGTCATCCAGTTCAGTTGAAATTTTATGGAGTCTGGGCATGGACCATTATTACCCATGTAAGTACTAATCATGCAACTTTTCAATTCTGATGACTTTGGCTCTTAATAGAAATCTATTATGCGTTTTTTATTTTAATTTTGTATTTAGATTTCCATGCCGTTAGCCATATTTTACCGATTTCATTCCACCGTTTGTCTCTGTGAAATCTGGAAACGAGCTTATAAAATTAAGCCTGCTAGCGGATATCGTTAAATCACTATGGACATTAATAATATTTTACCAAACTGGAAACATACTACTAAGAATATTTGTATTATAAAAAAATAAAATAATGACATGCTTTACGATGTAAAATGACCAAACCAACTATAGCGTTTATATACGGAAGCATTAGGATTCACTGTGCTGTGCATATATTGACTTGACATGAGTTTTAATTTAAGCTACACGTGCTAAATAAGCTTAAGTTTTAATTAACATGTTGTTGGTAGTAATTTCTTAATTAGGTAATTGCTTTTTACAATATATTATGTATGTATAATTATACTTTAAAGTTTGTAATAAATCTGAAGGGATGCTTTAGCAGAGCTGTAACAATCTCATTCATTGTCATGCTTAAGTCTTCATTACCTGGCGACTTATATAACACGATTACTGCAACATATCATACATACATACTTTGTATGCCTTACTCCTTTTTCGCAACTTACCATGTTTTCATTTCCTCTAATCGCAAGTTTCATCATAAATCAATAATTCAATCTTCAAGGCATCATTCATATTATTCATACCTTTACCTAGCATTTATGTAAATGTAATATAGTTACGATTTTTAACTATTTTGATGCAGTTCATAGTTTATGCTTCAGTTTCCTCAACCCAGACAAAAACATTGGAACACTTCATTAGTGAGTACACCCTAAAATTGCATGTTTACTACAAATTGCTCGCTAACAGTAAACAACAACAAACTCAAGCGCTTAACATAATACGTGAATTTCCTAGCTTGCTTGACAGTACTACCAAATTATCTAAGGAAGATGTAATTAAAAGAGCTCGTATGAAATTTTTCTCCGTTGTTGTACATAAGTTTTTATTGACTTGTAATTGTAAACTACAAAAATTACGAACCAATTTTAAAGAATTATTGACAAACAACCTATTGTTATAAGGTATTTTTTGAAATAAGTATTCACTAGAAAATATTCGTAATATAAAATTAGTGTATTCTTATGATATTAGCTAATCCTGGGGATGGTCTGTGATATCTGATCACCAAGATGCAAATGCACATCTCACATCTCAAGTTAGAAAAACATTTACCTACAGCGGTCTTAAATGAACAGGTATAGTTTACATTTACATAATGTATCATGTCAGCTACCCATTTGTGTTGCTTTTTATGCACATTAATTTTTCAGTCAAAATAAGCACAGCTTTTGAACAAGGCCATAACGACCTTGCCTAAGCTTTGTTGCAACAACATTTTAGTATGGTGCGATAAGATAGTCCTCCTGTGCAATTGTTCAAAAGCTAATAAGCACAACGTGCTCTTTGACTAATAGGTGCAATTACAATCAGTCAAGAGATGCATACATAATACATACATATATATATGAAAGCATTTTAAAAATACATTTATACACTAAGTCCGTATCCCCACAACATCCCATCCTATGGAAATGGGACAAACCACAAGAAAATAATGTGTCGTCGTGATAATTTTTTTTGTTTCTCCGGTTTAGAAGACGGATGCGTACCTGTTCTAGTAGCTTAAACGCACATGTACTACCAATCGTGTAAAATTTTATAGAAAAAATTTAGTATCTCGAGAAAACTCTAGAAACCTGAACAATAATAAAATATTTTATCCTGCAACTTTCAATAGTAAACCAAACCATGATCACCCATCATCACTCCCAGTTTTCTTATGAAATAGCTTAAAAGACGCAAATAGCCTGAGTTTGTGAAAAGCTTAAACATATTTGGTTGATACCGTTGTAAAAACCTACCCATATAGCAGTTTGCATTTTTGTATGCATTCCATACCCTCACAAATCACAAATCACCACACAGGTGTGTATACCTACCTGTCATGTCATATAGTAGTAGAATCAAGACCTGAGAGAAAAACCCCATCCCATCATCTTCATTTTAGCATTAAAAAACAACCAGTTTAATTCCTAAAACTAAGCTTAAGAGAAAAAAATGCACACAAGTTAGTGTCGAGGATGATGCCGTGTGCGTGCGTAGTCTTTGCAAGTAGTGACGTTACTCCTTTTTTACACAAGTTTTTTTTATCGTCTTTAGCTCTGGGATTCCTGCATGGTACTAATGTAATGGACATTATAAACGCTACATGACCAGTCACATGGAAACTGGATGTTGTGTTGTGGTTTTGATTATGTAGACGAGATTGTAGCAGAAATACCACTTGTGTTACATAAATTTCTTGTCAGATTTAAAATTTTCAATTAGATAAAATGGCTAATATAATTTCATCATGAGTTTGACCGTTTGTTCGTCATTTGCATACACGCATAGTATGTTTCTTTGATTATAAAGAAATATGGGAGAGTAACTTGTCCTGCAAAAAAAAAGTTGACACATTTCTTATCGGCTATCTTGAATCAAGTCATTGAAAAAAGAAATGATTGAACAAGTGTGATTGTAGCTGATCTCTCATCCCAGTTGCCAAAAAACGCCACAGGCAGCAACAATTGTACAAATGGAACATTTATATTTAAGTAAATCAAAATAATCCACCTTTTCATTACTGATTTATATGAGTTTTTAAGAATACGTAGAATGTGAGAGGCGACTACATAGTTAAATGTGTGTGCATCTATGCATGAATTAGAATTAACAAGGGTTCATTAGTGATTTCCTAAGATAAAATAATGGAGAAGAAGGGGCTAATGGGAAGCGCTATCGTGGCCCTATTGGGCTTTTTAGTGTTTAAATTTATTGACACAGAAGACACGCCGGTTGTGAGTACATCAAATGGAGATTTAGTTGGTTTTGTTTCACGCAGTCGCGAAGGTCGCGAATTTTTCCAGTTTTTGGGGATTCCGTATGGGAAAGCAGAGAGATTTGAGGTGTGGAATGTTTATTTAAAATAATTCGTTGAAAAGGAAATTATAACTGAAATGTCGATATATATTCAACTTTTTTTAAATGTCATGAAATTTTTTAGTCTCCACAACCTGCGGACAAGTGGGAAGGCATAAAAAGAGTGAAAAAGTATGGCAATATGTGCATGCATGTTAACTCCATCAAGAGGGCTATTGAAGGAGAAGAGGATTGCCTGCACTTGAATGTATTTTGTCCGAAGGTAAGGAAATGTTGTTTAAGTAAATGGAATTGTGTGAATATAAAACTAGGAATCTTTTAATTCAAGTCATTGTACCGTTATTATAGTTTTCTAAAAGTCCAGGGGAAAATGGGAAAAAGTTGTTACCTGTCTTTGTCTACGTGCATGGAGGCTACTTTATGGCTGGTGGCAGCAACTACATGGGTCCACTCTACTTAATGCAAGAGGACATTGTCCTTGTCACCATTAACTACAGACTCGCGTCACTTGGGTTCCTAAACACTGGGGATGGTCTGGTCTCAGGAAATATGGGAATGAAAGACCAAGTGCTTGCCTTACGTTTTATTCAGAAGGAGATTGCTAACTTTGGTGGAGATCCAAATAATGTTGTTTTGTGGGGCGAAAGTGCTGGAGCGGCGGCAGTGCATTTCCATTTACTATCGCCAATGTCAAAAGGACTTTTCAAAAAGGCTATTATGTCCAGTGGTACAGCCATTAAACCATGGTCACTAGTTACCAAGCCTAAAGAACAGACAGAATTGTTGGCGAAATCACTTGACTGTCCAATCGACAACTCAAGTGTTATGGTGGATTGCTTGAAAAAAGTGAAATGTAGGACGCTTGTAGAAGCGCATTTAGACGCGTTAGATGTAAGTACAAACCAACATACACGCAACAAGTAATTTTCAGATGATACACATTTCATCAATGATAACTCTATAATAAAATGAAATTTGGTTTCATTTCCAGTCGCCTATCATGAACCCCTTAAAAGTATTTGCTCCATCCATTGAAATTGGAGACAGCAAGTCCAACGATGTATTTCTTGGAGAGCATCCATACGATATTTTAAAAGACGGGCGCGCCCATAGAGTTCCATTGCTGACAGGAGTTAATTCGCACGAGGGTCTTTTAGCTACAGCGCGTAAGAACTTTAAAAAATATATATTTTTTGGGCTAAAATATTCTACCAATTAACAATTAAAATATAAATACTATTTGTAATGTATTGAATTTAATTTCAGGAGTATACCACAATAAGTCTTTAGCCGTGCTCGTGGAGCGCAACTGGGACAACCTTTCTCCAACATTTTTTTCGTATCAAGATACCCTCGTCCAAGTTTCCAAGAAAATTCGAGAGTTTTATTTTGGCAACAGCAAAAAGCTCAACTTTTACAATCAGTTTCTTAATTTCACCAATGCATTTTCTGATCGTTGGTACATACATTCCACTAGAGAAACTGTAAAAACCCAAGTGAAATACTCTCAAGTGTACCTGTACCATTTTAGTTATGCGTTAGAGAGAGGCCTTACGTTCTTCTACGACTTAACACCAACGTTTCCCGTTTACGCACAAATTGGTTTTAAAGTAGTTCAGGAGTGGGTCAACAAGAATGTTTTTGGAAGATCACCACTTCATTTAGGAACGTGTCATGGAGATGAACTCGTATTATTTTTCCATTTTCCAATGGTCTACATTGATGTGGGAGATAAGGATTATGAGATATCCAGACAGTTTATTCAAATGTGGGTTCAGTTTGCGAATGACAAGTAAGTTAATCCATATGCAGCAATGATTTGTACACATATGACAATGATTATGAGACAATATTTTTTTTAATCAACTTGTTTTTTTTTATTCTTGCAGAACTCTTACGATTGATAACCAAGAGTGGAAACCGTTACCAGTTAATGTAACAAATTTAAAATACATGAATTTTGGAACTGACCCTGCCACTTTTGCGACTGTGATTGATGAACCATTTGCAGAGAGAATGGCCT
Source organism: Entomobrya nicoleti (assembly GCA_034695465.1). Lineage (NCBI taxonomy): Eukaryota > Metazoa > Arthropoda > Collembola > Entomobryomorpha > Entomobryidae > Entomobrya > Entomobrya nicoleti. The sequence goes on along the minus strand of JAQFZG010000763.1, from coordinate 14,711 downwards.
TCTGGGACTCTCTTAATTTGCCATGGAAAATTGATGTGTGATTACACATGTTTTTAAACGATCGTAATTGTTTTAGACTGAATGATTTTTTGATATCTTGATTAGTTTAACAGCATTTCTTAGAATTTTAGGCCATCTACATAGAAAAGAAATAGCAGTATTACAAGATAAAATGTGTACCTACATAAGTTATTGTCTTATCTTGCTGTTCTATTGTTTCGAATATAATGTTTGTAAAATATGAAAAAATTATTTTATCGTGATCTTCATGTTACAAGAAATGAGTAGTTTCAAAAGAACGTTTTTTTTAAATAATGAAAATGAATTTTTAATATCCACCTACTTTTTAAAATAAAATATTTGAAAAGCACACATTTAAAGTAATTTGGCATGCATTAAATTGACACATTCAAGAATTACGCATCTTTGCATGCAGTTTTAGAACTACGACAACCTTTCAGCTCGTCTTCTGAATCCCCATCCACAGCTTCGACAAGACTTAAACGATACTTCATTTGCTGTGTAAGTGGAGGCACATAAGATCTTGGAATGATGAAAGTGGACAAGTTAAACAAATCAAGAAACACCTTATACCGATCACTAAAAAATAAATGCACCCAGAAATCAGAGTAATGTCAGCATAACCTTTACAATTTTATGCATTTAATATTCGCGAGATATCTTTGTACCCACTCACCTGAGAGTTGACCTGAGATAATGATAACCAGATGAACCTCCGGTTCCCAGTTGCTGAGAACCCAGCATTCGCTGTACCAAAAGTACATGATTATATCTCCATTTTGTGATAAGTGCATCAATATCCATAAGAGAAGAGAGCAGTTGATAAGGTTGATTAAAACGAGGTTCATCTCTGTAGAATGTGATTAGAATTGCCCCCATTAAAGCCTTGTGAGTAAATCGTCGCTCTCCTCGCTTTACCAATGCTTCATGTGTTTTTTCATCGAAAATCGACTCAAATTGCTCGCGTTTCTTTCGTACAGTAAAACTCAACGCGATTTTTAACTGCTCATTTGTTTCCTTCTGAAAACGTAATTTGTAACTATCTTAATATGCACTCATCATACTTAATTTTAAGTTTTGTACTAAAAGTGAGGTTAATTACAGCAGCATCAGCGTCTTCCGTTTCAAGCATGCTCTCAACTACGCTTCGATATTTTTCCCAAAAGTTGAATCCAGTCTCTTCTAACCCAGGAGTTCGTTCGAGCCACCTTAATGAAAACAATACCAGTTTTTCTTATAATATTTCATGATATCGCTATTAAAAGGTAGTTTCAATTACCTTTGAACCAAATCGCAAAGAGAAGGCTCTTCCTCAGAACTTTTCAATAGAGCCGCAGACGGCTCATCAGAGAAAACCGCCATGTAGTGATCCTTATTGTATCTTGCACGATGTTCCTAAAGCAAGCAACATAAATGATTTTCAGCTATTATGGTATAAGGTATATTAACATGTACTATAAGCCCAGTCCAATAGAATAGATAAAATAGAATGGAAAAATGACGTAGTTATTACGACAAAGATGGAAAGTTATGAGCACGGCATTACTTTTAATTCAATTATGCATGTAATATATTTTCATACCTGCTTTACACCCAATTTATTTTCCAGCAATCGAAATTGCAACGACTGAAAGCCTGACGCAGGTGAGAGATAGTGACGAAATTCCAAAAAATCCAAAGGAGTCATTGTTTCCAGGATCATGACTTGGTCGACAAGAAGCTTAAAGGTGTCAATTATAAAGTATTGATTGGATGTATGAAACAATATTTGGTGAACAATAAGGATGTGTAAGTGATTAAAGGACATACTTTTAGAATGAGCACACATCTTTGCATTCGCTTCAAAATCTCCAGCATCAGCCTTTCATCCAATTCCGATTTTATGAATAAGTTGCGAACCGAGTCCAACTCAAATAGAATTTGCTTGAACCACAATTCGTAAGCTATATCAACCGAAAAACCCGATTTTAAAAATAATTGCAAAACTCCATTATCAATTATAACATATAATATATAAAAAAAATTAACAGCTAACCTTGATGTGTGACAATAAATAGATGCTCATCATGCACAGGTTTCTTATGCTCTGCACTAACAAGTCGTTGTGCTGCGAGAATTTTGTCAAGTTGTAAGTAATCTCCGTAAAGATAACCACCAATAATATTCTCAGCCATGTTGAACCCAAACTGGGACCCATCATTGTTTCTGAAAGTTATGATAAGAATATAAATAATCCCATTAAATAATAATTCACAACACACCTAGCAAATAAAATTATATTTGAAGTTAAACTTACTGAAATGGACAACTCATCGTTGCTACAATTATAGCTAAAACTTAGTATTCAACCCTTTATAGATAAACTAAAGTCACGGGATGCTGCTCGCATAAGAATGAAAATTGAGAACGGTCCGGATTCAGTTGGTTGTCTAGAAGGAATGACTTGCTAGGCGGAACAATGATCTTTGAGAAATAAAATAAATTAATGCATTAATAGAAGAAGACCAATTAGATATTTTAGTGTTGGCTTTTCACACTAAGCCATGTAGGCATCAACAAAAAACTTGGTTTGGTTAGTGACTGACAAGAAGGGCAGTACAAAATGACGATTATTATGATGAAATACGAAATAAAATTGTTATGAAATTGCAACAACGTGTTTTGCTTGTATCAAGATTCATTTTTGATACTTACATACACGCCTCCTCATCATTACCTCAACCAACCCATCTACCTTAGGACAAGTGGCATTTCTCGTTTTGTATCTCTGTAGTGGGCTGAACAAAATAAATTGGAAAGGGTGCAACGGGTGAGGGTACATGTATAAAAAAATACTGGAAATTGTAAAATTATATCTAAGAAGATGTAAATGATCTGAAGCAAATAATATGAGAGCAACTATGATAAATTATAACATGAAAAGTTGATGTTTTTGAGTTTCGGTGTTATCGAGATTGATAAGTAAAATTGAATGAGGGTGAAAGATTAATTTTGTCACACATTCGCAATCTTCAAAGACTTGAAGTTATGAATAAGTATGATGAGTAGCTTTGGGTACAACTTTTATAAATGCCACATCTTTTCTATCAAGATGGATTTTTAATTGATCTGTTTCCTCAACCGACAAAAAAAAAGTTGAAAGGATGAGAGTGACGTTGGTTTTTATTTATTATCTGCGGAAGACGATGAGGTGAAAATGACAGGATTGATGTATGAGCTCTGCTAAGGAAATAATTTAGTCAGCCAAACCATTAAATGGAAATGAGAGGTTTCTCGATAATTAAGGAGTAGACATGATTATGTGATAAAAAGTATAATTTTTTGGAATGACAAGAGGAGAAGTCACTTTGACAAGTTCATTTACTTACCATGACTAAAGATCTCTATTTCCAGTTGGAATGATGAATGGATGTCAGCGAACCTAGTCTTTTCATTGTTAAACCAAGCTGAAAATGTACATGTACATAAATGTAAGAAACTTAATGCTGACCTGATCGATAAAGTTAAATTTTTTACTGACGTCTAAAAAATAAAACAGCTCGTGCACTAAATAGACTACGTGACAAATTGAAACACCAACAATAGCTATATCCTACGACCTTAGTTATCGTTATCACAATTTCTGGGGCGACGCGAGATACCTAAAACTTACTAGCTACCTATTTAAGTACCTACTTCACAGTGACACGAATTTCGGTGCATTTTAGCCACTAAAGCGTGAATACGCGTTTGACATGATATCTCAAGCTCATTCATCATTCCGAATCCTCAACTGTCATTTGGATAGCTTCCTCAGCAGTGATTTTTTACTGACCCAGCAGTGTTCTTGAAACGTGTTCTAAATCACGTAGAATAATTATATTAGCGTACATTTCTATACGAAATGTATAGGTATTTGGAGATTAATTCCAGCAAGATGAAACTTTGTATCAGTTTACAGCAAAAATGCTTCTATTCAGGGCATTTTTTATGTTTATGATCCGCTTAATAGTATATTTAGGCTTAGATTTACGTTGCGTATTTGTTACTGTTCATGATATTTGTATGCATATTGAATATGTCTGTATTTTCTACTCATTTAAAAGGTTTCTTAAATCGATCTTGATATGGTAAAATGAGCTACAAAGTTATAAGTGTAGGCCGTATGCTAAATCAGTTGAAACGACACATGCATCTACCAAAGCTGATTTCGGTTTTGAAAAATTCTATTTCATTGATTTAATATGATTTATATTTTTCTGCAATTTGTTTTACCGAAATTAGTTTCGAATCGTTTTCCTCAATTGGTTGGGGTTTAATAATACATAATGGACTGTAGCAAACAGTAAGAGCAAGTAAAAAATAATATAACTTGTGGGTTTTCTATCATTACGAAAAGAAACAATGGGGATTGTAAATTTTAGTGCGAAACGTTATTATATGAAGGCAGCGAAAAAAGCGTAGTCCAGTCCATGTCTCCATGTGCGTGCCCACCCGGATTACAACTTACAATAGCTTGTTCCTCCCCTTCGAGTAATTTAATATTCATCACAAACATCCTTCCTTGCTTATCGTTATAACCTCATATTTTCTGTGTATGGTAATTATTTGGTGTATGTAGTGTGGGTCTACGTCATAACCATAAACGAAAAAGTGAACAATAAGTGAACGATGTGCGTAATGTCAAAATTTAAGAACAGCCATCAAAAAACCCTAAAATACTGTGAAAGCGAAAACTAATAATAGAGCTGATTTTATTGACAAGTTTAAAAAAAAATCAAGAAATCAACTGAACTATCAACATTCACATAATATTGAATATGTAGATTACGGGATACAACATAATATTCACGTTTCATCATCAAGATGTGATGATAATGACTCTTGGTTACATGGTACATCGGCATGATTTTATTTTATGTGCACATTGATGATGCGATGATGCGAGCCTGTAAAACCTAGAACTTGTAATTACACCTTTTTTAATCTTCGACTAGACCTTGTTTGTCGTCTCAGCAAAGAATCAAGCAAAAAACTAATAAAAATTAATGCATGATTTCCAGCACGACGTTTTAATATTTTAGCTAGCCAAGCCAGGCATACTGAATTTATGACTTATGAAGTCTCCACTTCTGCAATATAGATGATAGAGTCATGCTCTGCAATTAAGTGTGCTTCCAACAACCAATTCCATTGAAGGTTTTTGCTCACTAAAAGTCTTACGTATTATTTGCATAATTTCACACGAAAAACCGAGGATGAAGGAATTTAGTGATTTTTATTAACGAAGGTTGCAGACAAGTTTAGTTGCATATAAAAAGCCGAAATTGTGCAAATCGGTAAACTTTTGCCCATCGTATCAATAATAAATACCATCATCGGTCAACGTTCGACGCACCGAATTATTATCAGTTAATCATGCTAATTGACAAAAAAAATGTGTAAACAACTAGTAATCTCTTCTCAGAAGTAAACAATGAAAAATATCTTTCAAAAAACTATGAATCACTTTATTCATTAAATTATTTATCATTTTATACCGGCAATTTGAACTAAATAGTGTAAAAAATGTTGTAATCGTTATGTTTTAATTTTAACTTAAAAATGAGGCATGGGAGTAATATGAAGTATGAAGTAGTTATGATTTTAAAAAAGTTCAAAAATACATTTATATTTTGCTTTCGGTACATAAAACTATTACTAAATTGTGTAAAAACATTAGGGCAAAAATAAGTGTTCTTCATCCTTATTTGTAAATACAATTAAAAATTATCGAATGATGTTTTAGAAAGTAAGTAATGTATAATTCCTCTCGCGACAAAAACCAATAAAAATATTTTACCCAAGACTGTGGATTATGACTCAATAGTAATCTAATTTTACCATCTCTAGAAAAAAACGAAGTTTCTATCTATCATATCGTAAATACATCTCTACATACTACGATTTACAAAAAATATCGAAGGCCAACTTCATTAATTGCTACAAATACATGGCATAAGTGAAGTGGTTAAAATGGTATACATTAAAGTGTAGTACACAGGTAAAAGGTCATTGTCTACTATCAACAGACAATTAGCTCGAAAAGATTTACGTCATGACTCCAAACTGAAAAAAACTAATTTGTGATTTTTTTCTTCAGAAAATGTTTCTCTTAATTACGATTAAATCATCCAGCCACTGAAAATGTTAAAGAATCCTGAAGGCTTTCTTTTCCCGTATCAACTTCAATAATAGTGACATCTAAAAGGCTTTCATTCCCTTCATCAATAGACTGCTCGCCAGGGTCACAGTCTGCTGCTAGTAGCGTAGTGCTACCGGTGCAATCAGATTCAGGGACAAAATTATCAATTTCATTGATGAATTGATTTACATCGAATTCATCGGCAGTTGGTTGAGCAAGGAACGGCTGACCATGCGCTGGAAGACCTTGGATTGGGAGAGTATGAAGACTAGGAGCATCTGTATAGTGTAATATAAAAATTTGTATAATTTTAAAACACTGGATCACTATCATAATTATAAATATAGGCAAATAAATTGAAACTTGGGTATTTCAATACGAACAAAGAATTACATACCATTATTGCAAGTGTCAAACGTAGTTCCAAAATTCATAACATCCTGTCCACGTATTTCAAAATCGGTAAGCCTAGCGAGCGCTTTACGATTGACCGATTCAATAATCCATGCTAACGGAAAACAGGGGATGTCCCGGTCCTGTGCGTATGAATACCAATACTCCGACTCAGGTTCCTGGCAAATGTAGAAATGGTTTGCAGATTTTTTCACGCTCGTTCCAACAATCCCTCCTGTAAATCAATCAAAACCCCAAAAAAAAACAATATTAATACTGTAAACCACCATACTCTTATTTAACAGACCAAAGTTATTAAAACAAATTTTAATGAAAAATATCAGGGTTTACCATGAGAAGTTATGAGGTTCTCATAAAACTGCTTACTTTCCAAGTCATAGCGTTTGGAGAAAGTGAAATGTAGATTGCAAAAGATAGGAAAATCACAACTTTTAAATTGAGGAAGGGATGCGTGAAGGTATGGGTTGGTGTTTTGCTTACAAGCATTCCAAATATTTTCGATCCTGTGGCAAGGAATTTAATTTCAAAATGAAATGTGAAAACAATGTAGTGAAACCTTCCCAAAAAATTCGAAGCATCCATACATACATACCATTCAACAGTGACCACCTGTAGATTTCGCTCCCTGGCAAGTTGAACTTTTGTGGTATTTGCATGTGCAGCTAACAAATGTGTTGTTTTATTGGTGTAAGCGCTGGATATTTCCCCACACATCAGTTGGATTTTGGAACACAACGCCTCCTTCATAAGATTTAAACTAATTTAATTGTGCATATCTCCCAAATAAATTAATCGATGAAAAAAATCAATATGCATTAAATTATTGCATCATCACGCTATATTTTAATTACTCTGAGCCTAGTATCCGTAAAACCAGTCGGTGTAATACACAAATCAGCCATGGCAATGTACATGGGGAACTCCTTTGTTTCCTCCTCCGTAGAATCTGAATTAACGGTGCAAGTGTATGACGCTGTGGACACACGACGACTCCGTTGTACAGTAACATTGTTGTATTTGTTATTATTTAAACTACTCGCTCCTGGTCCACTTCGGCGAACAGTTAGCTCGTTAGGAATTGCTGGCGCTGCTTTCGACTTGATACTGGGGAGTGGGGTAGTGGGGCGTGTACTTTGACTACTGGTTTTTTCCATGTTGATTCCTCAGGTAAAGCACGAAATGTTAAATGTAAAAGTTTTTAAAATTCTGTAATTTTTGAAAATTGAGAGAGATCCTTGAAGGAAAAGTTAGTAAGACAATGAACCGTTAAAAACCCTTGCTATGGCTTGAAGGATAAAGTAGATATTGATGCAAACGGTAGAGTGAAGTAAAAAGAAGTGAGCCATAGAAAGAAAAAATGTTCATAAAATAGCCACTGTTGAAAATTGATAGCCATAAAAATATTATGGTTGCTTATTCTTCACTCTTAGCAAAGATTTATGCAAAAGCTTAAAATAGTCATAAATAGAAAATTTGCATATTCGACCGACATTTAGGTTGTCCCTTGTCACACTACTGATTATGCAAATATGATAATACACAATAAAATCAACAACGTTTTGAGTATTCTGGCATACAATACGAATTTATATTTATTATTAATCTAAGTATTCATTTCTTTTCAGGCTCCTTGTCTTTGTCCTCAGTGGACTCGGGATTTGCTTCTTCAGTTTCATCCTCCTCATCATCATCATCATCTTCCTCTGAATCATCTAGTAAAATAAGCAAAGTATGTTATTATTCATTATTAGGATTTTATTGATCAGTTGTGAAAGTCGTGTCATACTTCAAGTCAATTCTACAATTGGCGGAAATATACACACACGTATGTAGCAATATGCTTGTTTACTAGCACTGCAATCAGTTTGAACCATTTCAAACCCAAGTTTGCACTGCGTATGAATAAAACGGTTGCGATAGGATGGTAATTTCATTTGCATTTCTTGCATATATTAAAGCGTCTTTTTATAACCACCTCTACCAAATATTGACTTGAGTAAATAAAATGCTAAAATAAAAAAAACCGAGGGCGTTTTACCTTTTGTTGGGTTACAAAATATTAGTACATGAAAAATTCATTATGCTTGCAATGTTTTTATGTTCTTTATGTTCAAGTTAAAATTATCTAGCTTCTCTAGTTACGCGCATCATCTACATTTTAACATATATCTGCCTGGTTTAACCTAAAATAGAACTAGAGGTCGCCCTTACCTTCATCATCGTAGTCTGGATCATCATCATCATCGTCGTCGTCGTTCGCATACGACCCCCCACCTCCATAACTAAATCCAGCTGCTCCGCCATATCCATAGCCATCCTCATCATCATCACCATAATCTGCTCCACCTTGTCTTCCGAACTTATGAGTTCGTGCTATAATTTGAAGAAAAAAAATTAAAAGTAAAAACAATCGAATCACAAAATCCAATAAAAAACTACAAAATACACAAAACTGATATAAACTCACTTGACATGCTTAGATCCTTGGTTTCATTAGTGTCAAAATTGCACTTTGGACAAGGGATCGCCTTGTTCTTTTCGTACTTGAAACCCTTCCGGCGAACATGATCTTCACAGTAGCAGATCTTACAGCGAAGACAAGAGTACTGTCCGAGCTTATTGCAAGACTGGCACTTGTAGCTCTCTGTCTCCAGAACTTGACATGATGCTTGGTGCTCAAATTGGTCGTCCTCACACAGGAAATTGTTGCAAAAGCCGCACTTGAAGACACGTCCACCAAACTCCCAAACGCCGCGCTTGCATTCAGTGCACTCCGCATCAGTCAATGCACATGAACAAGCATGAGCTGCCAAGCATTTTCTACCGTGACAAATCCAAGCCTCGCAAAAATCACAAATTGCTCCCTGAATAAATACACAAAAGAAAATCCTTAAACACATTAAATCAATTATCAAATTATTCATATCATTAATGATTATAAATAATTTTAGACCACTTACGACCATGCCCAATCCTGTGGTGAAAACGCCCGCATGTTTCACCACACAATCTCCCGTTTTCAACATGCACTTCACCTTGCCACAATGTGCACATTGAGGAAGACGTTGCAAACTCTGACAGAAATAGCAAAATGCCCTATTCTTCTGTGTCCTTTTGCAACGATCACATTCCATTATCGCATTGCAAGGCATGTCAACAATGCTCCTGTTCTCACGATTGGCTTTGATGCCCTTTTGGCGTTGTTTTTGTTTCTCCGCCTTTTTCCTCTGACCAGTTTTTTTCTTCGGCATTGTAGAGGATCAACTAAAATATTTAGACACTCCATTTTATTAATTACACTGGTATTATTAATTTCTAACCTCTTTACTCTAATCAGCAAAAAATACTTTTACTTCAAAAATTCTTGTTGAAGAATCAGTTCCTTCTTCCTTCACATGGGACTCGGTTCTGCCTCATATCAGATTCATCAAACAAACAGTTCAAATCTTCCCTCTTCCAACAAACCATCTCACAATGCCCTCCCATCTCTTCCCCTCTCATGAAATGCATTCCTTCAAACTACAACTATCAACTATGGACAATGGAATAACGAGGCTTTTTTGACACATTACAGTACTTCACTAAATCCTTTTTCAACAATGCTGAGACATGACATACAGGTATTTATGGACGAACAATGCTAAACATTGTGCATATCACAATGTTTCATGTGTCCACATAATAATCATAGCATCAGCCTCCTCCATCCATGCAACCATTTGATCACTGTCTTCTTGTCTTGGTCTCTTTTTATGAATAAATCTAACAAACATCGTCATCATATCATCGTCCTCATGATAACCATACATTGTTCATTTATACCAAAAGTGTAAAGAGTTGCGGCGGCGGCCAAGGAGTTAAAAAAATGCATTTGCAGGAATCACAGCAGCGCAACAAAAAAAACAAGCCAGGTTGTTGTTTTCATGGTGGTGTTGAATGAGAGAATGCCATGCCATGATATCATGCATACATATTGGCCATGCCATGCCATCCCATGAATAAATATGAATAGCACTGACTTGACTTGACTCAAAAAAAATCTGACTGAAGAAGAATGCCTTGTGTTCATCAATCCTCAATTCCTTCATTTCTCACAAAACACACACACCACTGTTTCTTTTTTATTCTCAACAGTGCATTGCAGTCAAATGTTAAAAACATGAATATTATTATGCTGTTATGGGGCTTTTCATACAGACAAAAGTCAGTATAGTTCCAAGGGTTGGCACGACGACACCATCGTGATCTTGATGATGATTATCAACATCAACAACACTCAAATCACTGCATACACTGTCAGTTTTTTAGTTTAGTTCCTTATATATTCATAGTAGAAGTATTGTTCATAAATATTCCTATTGAAAACTATACAAAGTTACTTTTTTCTTTACTCATTCAACCAAGTGGAGTTGTCTTGTCGATGATGGTGAAAAACGACGAGTAACAAGTAAAGCAAAGCACATGAGAAATAATTATGATGCTGGGTTGACTTTGTGGAGTGTTTGGTTGTGAAGGTATGAGAAAAGAACCTTTTTTTGAAAACATTTATTTTTCAGTTGTGTTTGTATACTACGCAAGTGAAGACATTCATAAACATTGAGTCAGTTTTTTAACAGTGACTGTTTCTCATTTTCATGACGGGAAAAAATAGTGTGTGCAAATGATGTTCTCTGTTCTTCTGCTCTTTGTGCTTCATTAACTTTTTCTTAATTGTTTGTAATTTTGAAATTAAAGAGAGTGTACATGATTGTGTACATGTCATGTGTGCTTATGTACAATTTTTATTTTCGAGGAGAGAAATAATGATGATTTTTACAAAGGTGTAAAAAAAATATTAGGGTTTATGTTTCCTCTAAGAATTTAATGGCAATTAAATGATTTTTTTTGTTTTGATTGGAGCCCATGTTTTTCCATGTTTTAAAAGGAAAAACATAGAAAAATAGTTGAGAGAGTAGTTGTCAAAAGATGAAATGGGGAAAAAAAAATTTGTGCTAATTGTTGAAGAGTACTTAAAATAAATTGGGAAAGAAAGTTTTGACGTGAATATAAAAATTGTACGAAAGATTTAGAAAGAGGATCAGTTGTTCAAGTAAAGTTGTACGGGTTGTTACTCAGAAAATACTTGGCTCTCGGACTCATCCGTCTTTTTCTCTCTGTGTAAAAGCGACAATCAAAGTGTAAACAATCTTCTTCATTTTTGGTGTAATAATACATTAAGTGACTTAAAACAGCAAAAATTGTTTTTTGATTAGTGGAACCTTCACAAAAGTGTCTTCCTTTTTGAGTAAGCTACAAGATTATCAAAATCATAAAGACATGTCGGTGGTTGTTGTTGTTGGTGACACACAGGTGACAAAGACAACGTGACTTTGTTTTTATCCCTCCTCTTTCTGTGTTGATTAAAAACAAACAAGGATGATATTATGTGTGTGAAATGAGTGGAAACGGATATACAGTAGTTATATAAAAATGAAATGTAGCTCTTCTCGGCAACTTTTGGAAATATTCGGAAAACGTTGAAAGAAAAGGGTTGGATATATATATATATGTCTTGTGGTGTGTGGCTTTTTTATACATTAAGATATTAATAACATGAGTGCGTACTCTTATCTATATAGTGCTATATGAAAATAAACCGGGAAACGATGGGTCTACCAGCTTTAGAATTCACGGACTGTCTTACTGACAGTCCACATTTTCGTGACAATCTGCACGCCCACGAAAAAGAGTTGGAAAGGACCAGTGCTCAAATTAAAGGACTTGTCAAAGATGTTAAGGACATTGTCAATGCGGCGCAAGGTATAGAAACTTTTAAATATTTTCCATTCTTTAAGATTCAACTTCATAGTTTGTAACGCTGGAATTTTAAACTGGGAGTTTAAAGATTAAAAAAACGCCCTTGGAATTTTATATTATTTGTATCATGGATATTGTATTGCAATGCATTGTATACATGCTGCATATGCAACAAGTGTAGAATTTCATTCCACAGATTGCACATATCATATCATATTGGAATTTAATATAGGGGAAGTGTATATCCTATATATACTATGCATACATGGGTACATATCTTACAGTTTTAGTCATCTCAAAATTTCCAACAAATACATAAATACTCAAGAATAAGTTGTTAATTTTAATTGACTAGATTCAACTGTCAATTAGCTGAGAATTTGTTTATTGCTGAGTTTTTGTTTGACCAAACTATTAAATATGACCTTCTCCATTATCATTTCTCTTTAATGACTATTTTAGTGGCATATTGGTGAGAAGAGTATACATGTAATATGTAGGTATTTTTTATTTCCGTCATAAAAAAACCACGAACGGTTACTGCTTTAATTGACCATTTTTACGAGAAACAATCATGCTACCGTGTTATCTTCATGAACACAAACCCTCTTTTTGTTCAAATCTGCAATTCTAGACTAACCCCTTCTTCGTCCAATTTAAAAATGCATTTTCATTTCCCCCTTCTTCTACTTTTCTAGATTTTCTCAAAGCTTTAAAAAATATCTGCCATATTGTTAAATCCCACCACCACCGCCGTATTTTAAAATTCCAACAGTGGTACAAATTTGGCCTGAGAAAAATTTTCAAAGTAGCGACGACGAAACAAAGGGATATTTAAATTTTTTGGCTGGCTTTGTGCATCATTTTTCTTTACTTGTTTTCTGCCTCGCCTTATCATTTATTTCAAAGCAATTCCATTGTTGATTGTTATTTTCGATCATTACTGTTGCGAAATTGTGATTTTTAAGACACTAATCACTAGCCGGACCGAGCATTGATACAAATAATTGTTTGAAAGTATTGTAATAATGAAAGGACTTTTGCTCGACTTCATGATTCATTGTTTTTCATCAAGCGTTCAACATAAATATCCAATTTTTCTAAATCAACTCAACTACTGCTAAATTATGAATCATTTTGTTCTCTGATATTCTGATCTGATCATACAAATATTTTTCAAGTGTGTGCGGAGGGAGGATAACGACGACGATGATGATCATGATGATGATGGTGAGGATGCGATAATAATTGAACGCAGCAGAAAGATTTTTATCTTGTCCATCTCCTAATTTTTTTGCCTGACTGACTGAAAGAGCAGTAAAACAACACTTCACCCATTCAAACATACAGATTAAGATAAAAGCAAAACAGTGCATTGTGATGATTGTGAATTGCATATATATGCATTCCTCCTTTCTTCTTCCTCCTTTTTAGCTTTCTGTACTCTGATCAGTCTGATCTCTGCTCGAACAAAGTGCAATACTCTAAACTGCAGTTGAACTGGCTGGATCACTTTAAAGTCTTCAGTCTTCACCTTGACTTGTCTTATGGTGGTCATCAGCCCATGTCAACGAGACGCACTTACAAACATTCAAAGTCAAAAGTGACGCATTGTATTGTTTAGTTTCTTTTTTTGGTGGAATATAATAATGATGATTGATCATCATATCTCATCTCCACTCCACCAACATAGCCAATCATCCACCAACCAACCAACCACCATACCACACCACCTTCATGAGATATCGTATTGTCTTTCGTGTCTAGTACACAATCCAATTCAACGAAATTTACTAAACATTATTAAACATTAAGATTGTTGAAAGGAGTAAATACTGACGATAAGGATTAAGAAGAATAATGCCATTTAGGGATATATTTAGTTAAGCCACATAAACTTGTACAAATAAGACCACTGAATTTTTTGGACATGCTATTCATATTCATATCACGGATAAAAGGAAGCATCAGTGTGACTATCAAGAAGGATAAAAGAGATACGATATAATCCATCCATCCTCCTTCACACTTTATCGTAATTCAGTACTCGAGTTCCATCAATTACACTAAACGCTTATCTACCAAAATTAATATTTACATTTTCTCACTGACCAATGACCAATCAATGAATGTCTTCTTCTGCATCTGGTCATACATATTTATTTCTATGAGTCGCGAGAGTGGTTTTATGAGAAAAAATGCAATTGCATTTCAATAAATTCATTAAACACAACGTCAACAGATTGCTTCTCTGTCTGGTGTACAGTAAAATTGAAGATTTCCTTAACTGTGTACTGACTGACCATCTTCATCATGA
>JAQFZG010000762.1:0-27340 GCA_034695465.1 Entomobrya nicoleti | reverse complement strand
AATCGCACGTAGGTTATTGTCCAAAAGAAATTAAAACTTGAAACAGTCTAGTTTTCTCTAAAAAGGGACCGGAAAAAAGAAGGAGAACGCCAATCTAAATACATGGACTTGTGAAAAATTTGCATATTGGCAACTTATATAAAAGAGATGTATGGAGATAAAACTGTAATGCACAATTGTTCAATAAGACTACCTTGTATTATACACATATTCTATCCTCATTTATATGTATGAGCAGCTAGTCTCTAGCTAGATTTAATAGATAAAAAAAACTCTTCCCAGGATGGGTCTACAAAAGAATAGTGTAGCACTAGTGTAATATCGTCATCTAAGAAAAGTTACATACTTACAAAGGGAATAAGTGCACCATGGACAATGCTCGCCATATGGATGTAGTTGGCAACATTATCATGAGAATTGAAAAAAGAACATATGTATGAGGAAGATGATACACATATAAAAGATTGGATTTAAAGTGAATTTTTTTGACTAGTGTTTTGTAGTCAGTAAGCAATCTTTGAGTTAAGTTGCATTTTTTGATTTTTCTTTGATCCTGCAGCAGAAACTCTCAAATAGTACCATCATCATCATAATCATTGTTGTATTTTTTGAAGACTATCTTTTCATTGAGAGAAATTTACATGATGTAAGTATGAAGAAGGGAGGGATAAAGAAACTTGTCACATGTTTGCTCTGCGAGTTGAATTTCTCGAGAAATGGTGAGAGAGATCGAGAGAAAGCATCTGTGAATTTTATCATCACCATTTTATGCAGAAAAGTGGCGGCGGCCAACAAAGAAGAATAGAATGTTATCATTGTTTTTGCAAAGTGTATGGAATTTTTGAGATGTTCTCCTCTCCTGAGACTATTTTAGGAGAAAGTTAGATTTTTGGCATGGTGGCGATGCGATGTATATGATTATAATGAAAATAAGGACGACAGGCAACGGGGACAATATTATGCATGCAATATGGATATTATGTGTGTGCGTACATTGTGATTATATACTCTACTATTGTGGAAGCACTACAAAGTGTATAACTGCATACATGTCTCATCATAAGGAATATCACAAAAGAATACTACCAGTTCCGGGTGTTACTTTTACTATGTAATGTACGTACATACTTGCATGGATGCTCCTCATGTATGCATATTGCATATGCTATCATCCAATCCTCCACTTCACAACTTTTCTTTATTTCTTTCTTCTGCCTCCTTTTCCCTATCCTATTGACTATGCAAGAGAGGATCCGACCAGAGCAGATTTAATTTGTAAAACGGATGACAGAAACTTATGACATTCTTGTTCACAACCCGTTTCCTTTCTCTTTTCTCCAGACAGTGAACATATTATACTTGTATATGTAGACACTTTTGCACAACTAGTACTTTTGATGTACACATACAGTTCTGCCTGTTATATAACTCTATTTTAATGTGCAGACCATGAGTTTTTGGTCTGTCGACCCTTCGGTAAACTTTGTGTGCAGCCGAAGTGTGGTGGTACCAGTGGTATTGGCAGTGAGTAGAAACAGTAAATGCCCTACACAAATGTTACCACAAAACTTGTATAGTATTTACTTCATAGATTCCCTATAACTGATCCAAGGAATGATATTATGATGTGAATGTGATATTCTGTTGAGCCTGTGAACAACAGTCATGTAGCTTGTCCTTACGAGATACTTTCAGCCTATTTGAACAAGAAACAAGATTATTGTTCAATCTTCTTGTCGAGACATGCTCAAGGTAAAGAGCTATGTATAGCCTATCATTGATCATGCTTTGTTACTTTTTGCTAGGTTCACCAAGTGCAAGTGGGACTACTACTATAAATAGAAGCATGTGAAAGTTCGAGATTATAACGATAATAAGATTATTGCACCCAACCTGTATTTTTTACGCATGCAGTGATTCTCAGTAATATGTTGATGTATGGTAGCACAAAGTGGGCGACATCACTATAACTTCTTTGTGTAACTTTTAAACTTTGAAATTTGCGCTATTATCCTTGATTAATGCTAAATTAATAAGTTTCGGGCCAGAGCAAAATTAATACGTAAGGTAATAAAAGGGAAACAATAAATTTTAGTACAATTTTATTTGCTTACCACGAGAGCAAAATAACATCCAAAAATATATATAGTCTTCATAATTTTCTATTTACTTAGCACTTCAAGCTTGTATGTTAAATTATACTATGATTATAGCATTAAGGATTTGGGAACTGATTTGCTCATATTACCAGTTTACTTATTCCCCGCTAAATCTCCGCCATGAAATGCGTCACGCTGCAAACAGGAAAAGTTTTTGCAAAACTTCTGACATTAGGGCATATGACATGTAAAAGAGAACTCGATATTTACATGGTGAGGACTTTCTTTTTGAACAAATACATGTCTTCACTTTTCACTTTAGTTTAGTCATCATGATCACAGAGAAAGTAGAGAAAGAAGGCAGTCACCACTACCACCAAGGCTAAAACATAACATCTACATATTAGACGACGAGTTGCATACATTTTTTGTAGTCCCTTCTCCGTATGGTGAGCACTAATACAGTTGACAACAAAGTGACTAGCTACTAATTACAGCAACTCTTTCTTTCACTCTCTCTCATACACGCACACGACATGCCGCTGTTCATGCTGTGAATATTCATTTTAAATTAAAATCTTATGTGCCCGAGCCACCAGAAGTCATCCTTCAGCTAAAGAGTGCATCATGAGGAGAAACAGAAATAATATGAGGGTTTTACGTCCTCCCTCGGCATATATGAAAATATGACTTTAAGAGAAATGGCAGCAGCAGTGGCAGTAGTAAATAAAAAGAGAATGTAAAAGTAAAATTATGTGGTGACTGCTCAACTTTTAAAACTCTCATTAGCAAAGTCAAAGAGAAACGAGAAAGAGGTACACAGTCATTCCGCTGCTCTGTACAAAAGTAACTTAGCAAAAAACTTTGTTCTTCCTCCTTCCAACCAACCAACCACCACCATTACGACTATTTCAATAGTAATATAGAGTATATATAGTGTAGTGTCTTTTGCCGCTTCATAGTGTTTTGTGTGTGTATGGTAAAATGCATACTATTATGTATGTCTGTAGACGACAGTGCCCATGATGGTGATACGATTTGGACGATGATGATAAAGATGACAACAGCAGCATTTTCTTAAGAAAAGGAGAAACTACAGAAAACGCAAGACGATAATATTCTCGTAATCAACTTTTTGATATGAAAAGTGAGTTCCTGTTATTTTATGCGGTTATTTGTATTGTAACTCTTGCTTCTGGTTATCCCAGTGTAAGAAAATAAATTGTATTTAGAGAAACAGTAAAATATTCTCAAGAAATTTTACTAATATTGGATTTCTGGTGAAAAAATAAACTATTAAAATTCCAAGGAAAACTTTCCCAATCAGATATTCTATCGTAACTTCTGATATTGAACATTTCTTAGTAGATGGTTCCAGGCACTTTTACATTAATTACTTCGTTTTGCCAACAACACCAAATGCCTGGCGGAGAATTTGTTGGTTAACAAGTTCATACATTTCTAAAAAAGAAAGTCTGCAGTCGGAAGGAGTGTGGTGATATGGAATTGGCAGATTTTAATGGCAAAACCACAACTTTTTAAACACATTTTCTTTTTATTGCTGATATTGTATATAATAAAAACATATCAAACGTATATATTTATACAATAAATTGTACATCCGAATAAAATATATCTCCAATAAAAAAGAAAATCATTGTAGCTTTAAAATAATGGTGTCGTGCGTAAATACTGATGATGATCATAATTACTACTTGTGCAGCATGTTGTATGGTTCCACTTATCAGGTCACACATCAAAAAGAAGAAGTGTCGTGTTAAGAGAGTCTCACTTATTTATTTTTTGCTTTTCTTTTTTCCCACCCTCTCTACTTCTTTCTTGTTCTCTTTCACTAAAAATGAAGTTGATGGGTTATGTATTGTACACATTTTCTTCTGTTTTGTTCTGCTGGGTGAAAATTACACAGTGTATGCCATCACATCAATTGTGTGGAAAGAGAAATGTGAAAACTCTACTCCCAAAATGAGAGTGTCAACTGGAATAGAAGAGGAATAAGATGAATTCGTTCCAAACGACTTGTAATAAATTACTCTGAGAAAGTTGACTTCCCTGTTGTGCCATGTGCTAAGTACGCAGACGAATGTTCCAACCATCACCATCGCCTGCATATTACTATAGACATCTCTGTATGCATTTATGTAGGTGCATTCTTTTACAATGCTTCGTTGCTACTTCTGTGATAAAATTGCTTAAGCGTCTTTTTATTCAATTCGAAAATAACGGAACCTTACCTTACCCTTACCGCACCAACCGATGGTACACTTCCCTTGGTTACTATGTACGTATGCATGTGTATGTATATATGCGTTACATATGTGCAACCGACCAATAGTCAATGAATGAATACATGAATTTGATGTGATGTGCTGAGTCAAAAAGTAGTAAGAAGACTTTTTTGAACATGTAAATTGCATCAAAAGTGAGAGACATAGGACTCGGAAAAGAGCAAAGTTTTTCGTCTCCCACACTCTATCAGCTCGTCCTTTTGCGGGTAACACGTATAAACGTATATACAATACATACTTTGTAGCTTGCATGCTGAAGACGAACAATTGTGTAGCAAGTAGAAATATAGCAGCGTATTCACTTGAAGAAATGTACAAAGTATATATAAACTACTTTATGCAAAGTTCCACTTTCCATGTATGTAATTTGAATAGCAATAAACGCAATTCATTCAAAGTCGTGTACAGAAGCACAACTGAACGCATCTGTGGAAGCTTAAGCGGGCATATCCAAGCCAGAAAGAAAATTCCGATTGATGGCTGGCTAACTTCATGCTAAAAGCCAAAAATTCAAGCTGGTATGGTTGAAAAGAAAGCGGATAAAGGAACTAGAAAAAAACCTCGTCCGTCAGCAACAAAACCAGCAAAACTACAAGGGTAAAAAGTGTGATAGAAAATGCTTGCAAAGCGACTCAGAGAAAATAAAGTTGGGAAGAAAGATAAAGAGCTACCGCAAGTAGTACTGGAAATAGAAATAATAAGACTGACAAACGAAGAAACAAATGGCTCAATAGATGAGATGCATACAAATGGGTACAACCGTTTGTAAAATTATTACTATTTGTAATTTGTACTTGCGAAAAATACATCTTGTAAACATGAAACTTTTGGGACAGGATATCTATGCAATATTTCACAATATCTCATTACTACACCTAACAGACAAAATCGTTTTATGTATTTATTCACATAAATAAAGTGAGATAAATGTGATGTTTTATACATTTTATTCATAATACAACAAACTTGTGTCGCCCCCCGCTGCCTTAGCTGACATACATGTATCTACATGCGATTCAAGTGTCCCAAAGAAACTAAAATTGTTCTGATAACAACTCATAATAGATTTCATAATCAAACTAGAAGTCCAAATTTCGTTCATTTACAAAGGAATGTCCGTTAAAATCTTTGTATTAAGGCTCCTGAAATCGGGCAAAGTTTAATGAATCTAGGTTTTATTGTTCTAAATTACACATAAATTTGTAGTTACAGATATTATCCTGCATATTTTATTGAGGTAAAGTTGCTCTTTTCTTTTACTAGAACATTTTACACTTCTTTTAAATGATTAATTCGGGCATCCCTGTTTCGGTTCACTTGTTAGATGTACTTGCAGATGGACGACATAAATTTTTTTGAGTCTCTTATAGTTTTGATAGATAAAGTACTCTGAGATAAATTTACAATATAGAGTTCAAGTGAACTTTTCAATCCATTGATTCCTTTGTTGCTTCTCACTACATCCACATCCCATGTTACAAAATGAATGTTCTTACTACAATCGAATTCCAAAGCATGTCAAAGGGAGAAAAGTCATCATTCAAATTCATATTTTGAACAATTCCCAATAATATATTCGAAACATAATGATGCGTTGTATGTAATTGGGAAATTCAATTCGTAAAGCGACACGCAGAAATAAACATAAATACATGCAATTGGGGATATATCTTTAGCTCCTTTGAAGTGACTTATACTTATTCAATAAAGTAAAGACTTGTTCATTTTTTTAAATTTCATAGTTGACTAGCTCCATTCTTAAGCTATGCTTTTTAAGAAGAACATTCTAACTGTCATATAATTTACATCGAAGTACTAACAATTTCCACGCTTGCTATTCTACAAGTAGAGGGTTATGACAAATTCGCAGTGCACATACATTCCATCTGGTGAACATAATAAAGAGCATTAGACTTAAACGATCATAAATGATTTCCCAAGAGAACTTTCACAAGACGAAGTACCACATACCGCTGTTTTCTAACTTTCTTAAGTTGTTGAAGGAAATTAAAGACCTGAGTACTTATCTACGTTCTTTTTGAGCGCAGTATTCAAATGCGAGCTAACAAGCCTTTTAACAATAACTATTATCATGCTGAGCACAATATTTGATCTGGCTGTAGTGCATATAGTAGTACTCTTAATTTATTTTCATCGTACGTTCAAATAAAAAACGAGCATCCGTGCATTTAAAGAAAGTACCAAGGTAAAACATTTTATTTAGTACTTCAAAAGTAACGTCTGACGAGACTACTCGGTTTTAGATGAGAGATCATTATCGTTAACTTCATTATAAAGTAGTACCAGAGCAAATGCATGACATTTCATTCAAATTTGTTCAATTTTTTAATGTGACTGTTACAGCCTCGTTGTAACGCGTACCATCATTTTGAAGACATGCTGTGAAATACCTGGAATAGTTGAATTAATGTACTTGCATCTACTCTACACATAGGCAAACTGTGTAAGCAGCACTTTCATTACATGTACATGTGTTTCAATTCATGTAAAAAGTCCCTGAGCCCTGTAATTAAATTCTGAACAAAGGATGTTTTGGAATGCATTATAGAATCGCAGATGACATTCATGACATCAATAGGATGGAGATGACACGATCTTACGTACAGTAAAACTGGCATGTCATGAGGCAGAATAAAAAATGTAATGAATTTAATATCAAGTGGTACTATTTTTCAAACTCATAAAATGAGCCTGCTGTGCAATAAAGTGCAAGTAAGGAGAACGAGACTTATTAAATACAATATTGGAAGTACAGTTCGAATTTGATAGTTTTTACTTTTCGTGATGTCAAAAAGTAACTTCAATTTAGAGCTAAACTATTCATAGTTTAAATCAATACAACAACTCCGATATACAAATATTATGTAAATGCTACTCTAAAATCAAAGTAGTCATCATCATTTCTCTATTTTACTATTTTTAATATTAACACACGGAAGAAATCAAAGCTGTCTTCATGAATACCTAATGAAATGACGCCTTTCCAAATCTTACGCTTTGTAAAAGATTTTCCTCGTAGATTTTTGGTTCATATTTCATGCGCCGTTTTTTAGTCCATGCCCAAGCATGTTTTATGTAAAGCCAATTAGAAAACGAAAAAACATATATATTATATTCTTGAATTATTATGCTACATCATCAAACTGTATTTCGGTTGAGGTTTTTAATTGCAGCAACATTCATTGTTAATCGAAACTGTCTCAGTATTTTATTATCCCGCTTTGCTCATTATCTCAAACCCAAAGAAATTAAGCCGGATCCTTTCGGAAATTTAACAAAAATTTTAATTGGCATGCTTCGCCAAAGTAGTATGACATTAAAGAGAATGACAGTATAGCGGCAAGTGGAACTGCAATATCATCCTTTTACTCAGACCTCAGCCATTTTCTCAAAGAAACTATTTACGTAAAACGTAAAATGGGTAAAGTGTGCATATTTCTGGTTTTACTTTCTTTTGTAGTAAAAGGAAACGGCTACGTTAGTGAACAAATGTGTCGCACTGAAATATTTAAGAAAAACATTTTAGTGAGAAGAATTCCTTTTATTCATGAGTACAGAAATGGCTCAACAGCTCTTAGAAATGAATGAGTCCATCAGATGGTAGCTTTTAACTAGTTCTCAGAAAAAATCGAAGAGGAAGAAAATACCAAAGATAAGAATATGCTGTGAAGAAAAGGCATGCTTATAATCCGAGAATAAAAGTCGTAGAATATTTCCAAAAATAATCTCAGGAATGAGAAATGAATTGCCAGAATATTATACGCCTCAAGCACAGAAATAAAAAGTAAAATGGTAAAGGAAAAGGAAAAGAAGAACTAAAACACTATAAGGCTTAACGGCTCGTGCTTCTTTCTTTGTGTTTCTCTTCCTCGTCATTCTTGATATCATCAAAAGTAAGTAAAGGCAAAGAAAGTAGATTTTTGAGGGAAGGAGAGAAAATAAAGCATAATATTATTTGGTATTCATATATCTCTATGAAAATATTGATGTGCATATTTATACAAGTCACACAGTTCCATTAAGAACACACGATAAAATCTCCATTACACTCAAGATGTTTTCATTATGCCAGAGCTGCGGAGAAGAACATGAATATTACTCACTTTGAGTAATAGACTTTCTCTGGTAATGCAAATGCATATATTATCTCAAACAAAATGCAGTATTTAGTCTGAGTGTATCCTATAGTAAGTGCACACATTTGTACAATATTCTCCTTCTTACATTTTCTTTCGGTTACCATAAAATATTTGAGCCAAATGGATGAAAGGTAGGTAGGAAGATGACGGTATATAATCTAGGAATGCCTTTGTTTTTGCTCTAAGCTTTGTTCCTAGTTATGTAACCTCACATTATAAAGGAATCCTCCTCCCTTGTGGTTACACTTGTATTTACATAGGTACATGTACGCATCAATGCTCTTTGGGAATACCTCGTAAAATTGACGGAAAATCAAGCTGTGGAGGGTTTCAAAATATAACAGCCGTGGTAGTGGTTGTAGGTAAATACGTTAAAACTGTGGTATACAAATGAACTTTACAAAATTACGTGGGATACCTACATAATCCATATCCTCTGAGAATACATTGACAAACTAACGCCATGGTTGACCCAAATGCAGTGGAAACTAGTAAAATATGGTAAATTCCTCAGCCAGCATCTAAATTTTGTGTATACAAAGGTAACATTTTTAACGGAAGGCCGTAGCGCAAAGTAAGTAGAAAAATTATGCTGACTCGACTGGTATGGCGTAATCGTCAAGGAGCAAGCTGTTGTGCATGAATCACGGCAAAAAAAAACATTTTGGTAGCCTTTCGTTGAAAACTTGCATGATGTGTGAACTCTGTGAAAACATGCTTTTAAAACTTCTTGACAATGACGTGCGAGTTGAATGTATGGTGTAAAATGCTTTGCTCTTATATCTACGTGAATATCACTTCATCATGAGCGCATGCTGGTATGATAAAGTTGGAAATTTGAATACATTGTAATCAAACGACAGCAAAAGCGGTTGTAAAAAGTGCACTTTATGTAACCCGTCTCTTCATATCTTACGTTAGAGAATGTATTTATAAGATAAATATATAGTATATGAATGGGAGAAAGCTTACAAGAAAACAACTTTATCATGTGGAAAAGTTTACTTAGATTGTGGTAAACGAAGATGAACAGAAAAATGAGAAGTTGCAGAAACGAAACAAGTTTTTGTTTGCATGAGTGGCAGTGATCATGATCTGTCTACGTACACAAACAAACAAGAAGACACAAACGAGAAAACGAGTTGAAAAAGGGAGCGGATGTGTTGGATGATCACAAACCAACATCAAAAATGTAGGATGATCCAGCAATGAAGTCTTCTTGACAGGAAATATTCGTATGTCATGGTGTTCTGTAACTGTAATGTAGCACGTAACAAAGACGTTGTTGTAAGTTGTAAGAATGCAAGTAAAATAAAAAGGTTCGAAGGGATTCCAATATTTGTTTGATGTGGTGGCATGATATCTTGTTGTACCTATTCATGTGTGTGTACTTAACCAATACACTTGCTACAAGCGTTTCTTCTCTGGTTAGATCCGTAGCTTATTTTTATATTTCCTTTTTAGACGCAAGTACCTAAGGAGTGATAATGTGGGCCAGGGGGATCGTGGGGAAACAGCCAACCACTTTCAACGAAATTTACTCTTTCTCTCTCTCTTTCACTGTTCACCTACATTTCATGTGATATGTTTCTTTATTCTTCGTTTTGTGCAGGAAGATCACTGGGGAATACAGATCTGTGCTGCGTTGAAGAATCGATCTCCCATACCTGAAACATCATAAATGTTTATGTTTCCATTTCCAGTAAGTAGAAATAAGTATGTATCTATACATGTATAGTTTATATTCACTGACCTGTAGCGCATTCCACCAACTTTGCAAAAACTTGTAAAGTGCAATGTAAAGTGTCGTTCGAATAGTTCGAAAATACCGTTGCTACGGCGCGATGTTTTAAAAGTTAAATTTTTGGTACGAATGGCCCTTTGCAAAGTACTTTACAATTTTTAGCAAAGTGGTGAAATGCGCTACTGATGTGCTATATTTATAGACATTAGCCTCATAACAACTGTACTGAAGACATGCAAAGGATTTTGAGGAGCTTGTAAAAAAAATCTAGAACAGTGTTCTTTTTCGTTAGTAAAAGTGGTGAAAATGGAAAGTGACTTGACTTGATACAAAATGGTAAAGTCTGTATAAACAGAAAAGCGTTATGTATTATGTATAAGGAACGAGCACAGCCAGGTATCTATACCTGATAGAACCATTTTTCCATTACGAATTTTCTAAAATATCGACAGAATAACTGCGGATGAATGCTTGAGACATTGATGGATCAAAATAATTTGATCCCCTTTAAACCCACTTTATTTGTGAAAGCTTTGCTTGTAAGAATTCAAGCATCATTTTCGTCTCGGTTCTTCAGCAGCCAAGAAAGAGTCTTTTTTCAGAAGGTTGGACATACAGATGTAAATATGCACTACGTATTTACAACTATGCGTGTTTATGAGTAATGTAAACATGTGTATTCATTAAATATTTCACTATTTAATATAAAGTTCAACAACATGCACTGCAGAGAAGCATGTTTGGATCAAAACCAGAGAGGAAAAAAAATCAGCCAAAACTACTATTTGCGTAAATGGCAAGGCTCTAACTGGTCTGTCATGCCAGTATAGTAGTAGCAGTGCATGTCCAATTTGAAAAGAAACTGCAGAGTTTTGAGCATGTAGAGATGTTATTCCTTTGTAAAAAGAAAAAAAAGTAACCGTTTTGATTTCAGATCCTCTGCATGTCGGCCCCAAATATATTATCTCCTTTCAGCCAGCTTGATACAAGGATGGTATCTCTCTCAGGAGGGGACATAAAATACTACATTATTCAACAACATGCTGCTGACACTTTTCACCAACTAACTTCTTTCTCTTTTTCGCTACTGATGCTACGACCAAATAGCAAAATGGTTGAACTACCCAGAATATATACGAGAGCAAAAGGATATAAGAGAAAAGTCACTTTCTTTTCCTTTCTTCTAAAAATGCCTACGCGAAAGTAGCTATGAAGTTATGTGTGGTCCTTTATATTAGAAATGCATATATTCTCTCTGTTTATGCATTGTTCAAAAGCTCGCGTCCAAGTACAAAACGCTTGCTTAGTAGAATGTATTCCAGTTGACTGGTAGTGGTAAGTACTAACGATAAGTACAAAAATAATAAGATATACATACATCCATGCATATGAACTATCCACATAGTCAAAGAAATGTCAACAGACAAACTGTATTCCGTTATATGCATGTATAAAATATTTTGCTAATAATAATAATATACGTCTAAATGGTTAGAAAGGGTATAAATACACTATGCATGTACATATGTTCATGAATATACGCGTAGTCTATGTCTGTGACGGCCTGAGGTCATCGTGGTTTTCCTCTGCAAACTTTTCTCAATACAAAACAAAAAGAGAAAGAACAAGTTTCGGTCTAGGATGGTATTCCTATGATGGTATGGGCCCATGCTCAAACAGGAGCATCCCTTTGTGCTGGTTGGCTTCTTCCTGCTGCTTCTTTGATTCTTCCCACTTCTTTGCTGTCGTCTCCTTTAACTTGTTGTGAAACACACTTAAAAGGTATAAAATTCTTGGCAGTTAGTTGTTGTACTACTACTTAGTATTATGGAGACCTATGTTTATGTTAACATTTTTTCTGTTGTTGATATAAAACGTACTAAGAATTTCTGTACCTGACTCTCTTATATGAGAATATATGTCGGCCAGTTCAGAACAAAAATTTCAAATCTACAAGAAAAACTGTTACACATATTGACTTGACTCACCAACCAGATGTGAAAATATGCACACCATGCCCAAAAAAAACTAGAAAAGGAAACAAAGAGTACACACAGAAGAAAGGACTGGATAACTGGAAATGTGGTGAGAGTGGCGTGATGAGGGTGGCGGTGGTGCATATAAAAGATGGATTTCCTTAAAACAGTTACTATTTCAACAATTGTTATAGTGTTTCTGTAAAAGAAAGAAGTGTTTGTATTATAACTCTTATACGAATTGTGTCGCACGATACACCACATTTATACTACTTTGTTGATATGTATGTATTCTAAATACATAAGTAGATCTATTACATTTTTGCTGCAGGTATTTGGTTGCGGTAAAGAAAAACAAATTGCTTTTAATATAATCGTCTCTTGTATTCTTGTAAGTTAGAATCTTTTAAACAAGATAGGATATAAGGTATTTCAAGAAATGTTTCATGGTCATGAGAAGTAAGCGTGTGTATACAAATATAAGAATATGTTTAAATGTTTGCTCTACAAATCGGAACCGAAATAATGTATGAGAAATTGATACAACCAAAGGCATTTTTATTCGTTCATTATTACTTCATAAAAACAAACAAACCAACACGGAGTTGGCCTTAAGTTTTAAAAGATGTAGCTGTAAATTCTTAAATATCTATCTAAAAAATTTGTAGTGATACACGAGTAGTGAAAGTTAATAAATTCAAGGAAACGGGTTTAAAGAATTAATTACCGATTGCAATGCAGCGGCGCGGTACAATGAAGTTTATTGCTAAACATCTTTAAATTGGTTATAAATACATAGTTAGAATATATTCAAATTCCAATGCCAAGTTTTAAAGGCATATTAGTTACATATTGTATTCTGCTTCGTTTTGCTTTACAAGAAAATGCTACTTTAATTTTCTATTAGAAAAGAAAATCGAAATAGTAAACAATCATCATTATCATTAAGGCTTATAGTGTCTGGTGGCGTGTCTACAAAGTGCTTAAAATAACCACAGCATACAGTTAGTGCACACGTACCAAGTCATTTACTGTTAGTTGTTCTTTTCGGAGCTATGTCAAGAAAAGTAGTTCAGCTTTTCTTCTTAGCGTCACTACTGACGCGCGCGAGGAAGGACGACCACCACAACCGAAATTCTAATTTAATGCCTCAACTTGCCTTACCCCTAATGCCAAGCCTTATCTTCAGTGGAAGTATACATAATGCTCCCTATATTTCACTTCATTACTACTATCGCGTCACCCTCATCAATGCAATCAGGCTGCTTTGTGTATCTCTCTCAAGGAGTCTAGCACATGCAATGAAAACCCAACAAATGAGTCCAGATTTACTTCCGGGGTACGAAGTTTGTTCTAGATAAACTGCCTGTGTATACACAGCATAAATATATTAACGCACAAACTTCCTTGTCATGTAACAACACGTAGCCTGATAGTCACATCACTGTGCGTTGCATCTAATGCATCCACAATTCATCTGAAAGACTGAAAATGTGTAGGAATCCAGTATAAAAGATGTTAGAGAAAATTTAGAATGAATACATCTGTGTATAAATAAACTAACACCTCAACTGAGCGGATACTTCTTTCCTTTACTTATGATTTCTGATGAGACAGACCCATTTAATACCTTGAGGAAAATAAGGAGAAAGAGAACATAAAGACATGTCTGGGAGCTATTTAATGATAATGGTATTTTGTACTTAACTTATATAATTTGTATGTATAGAGAAGACAGCGAGCTAGTAGCATTAGCTTGCAAGAAAGGAATGGAGAACAAAACGACAGGAGGAGAATGGAAAATCGTGCTAAGATTTCTCTCCATCCCTCCTTGTTTAAACAAAGTGCTCTATATCACCAACTGTTTGACCAACGGTTTTTCTTTCTGTTTTATCAAGAGGATTTGTGCATCTTTCACGAGACGTGTATGTAAACTTATTATTACCCAGTAGGAAAGACGAGAATCACGAAACAAAATCAGTTAGTGGAGGTGGTGATGATGAAGATGGTGATAAGAGCTTAACAAATATGGTGCATATCCATATTATATATTGCTTCAAGTCGGAAAATAAGCATTCACAATCATAAGCATTCCCGGCACTTACACAATATTGGTGGTTTAGGAGAGTAAATGAAAGTTGTCCTAAAAAGCAAGAAAGTAGGGAAGGAGGTAGCATTAGACACCGTTTTGTAACTATCAAGAGAGAACATAAATAGGAGAAAGTAGATTGTATGCATTTTATATTTTACAGTAATGAAAGTGTGTATTATATATGTGCACACTTCTTCTCTCCTTGTGGCAAGTAAAGAAGCAAACTCAAGACGAGAAATAATCCTCAAGATTTTCTCATTTCATTAATCATTTCCTCCTTTTGCTTTGCTTTCTTCCTTTTCTTCTATATTCCTTGTGAATACACATACAGACACACACACACACACTCACATAGACATGCATACAAGAGCGCGCTTCACTGCTGCTGGCAGCATGTCGGACTTCTTGTCCGTCTTCACTCCCTCTGCTACTGTGCAATCTCATTGGGAATTGATCGAGAAGTCCCAGCAGGTGAGCATCATATGATCCTGTGGTCTATTCTAGGAGAGGAAAGTCTTAATGCTCATCAGAATTCAGATCGTTCTCGTTTTGTAACACACAGGATCGGCCCCTTTATTCGTTCACTGATACATTTTCCTTTTTTTGTATTTACAGTACAATACGCCGCATTACTCAACATGGTGCAATGATGATTGCGTGAAGAAATCTGGCACAATGTTATATACATACATACACATATACTACTATACTAACATATGTATGAATTCTCTCTAATGTGTTATCTTCGCAAAAATAGTTACAGTTGCCCCAAGCGAGTACCTAAACTATTTATCTAATGCATAAGTAAGTAATAAAAAAAAGAATATGAAAAAATTCTGACGATGTATTTGATCAATACTAGTAGTTTTTGGTTAGCATGGATTACTGAAATAATACTGAGCTTGAATAGAAAAGGAAACCTACCAACATTTTGAGCAGATATATATGATAACCAAACCAAAACCAACTAAGCGGCCAACTTTTGTTTTACCGACGAGGGAATTCATGCAACCAGAAAATTCAATCTCTGCATGTGATCTTCCGAATATACATAGACGTTTTAAAAACTGAGTGTGCTGGCTAAATAGTTTCATTCAGATTAAACTCGTACAAAAATTAATATATGAAGATATATAAGGTTATACAGTCTGCACGCTATGGTAGTAGAAACAAAAGAAAAAATAATAATCATGTGGAGTTACACTAGAGAAAAACTACCTACAGAGTGGAATACGTGACATTTATATGATATTCTTTGGGAATTATCTTGCTGCCCTCAGTTCTTTTCTCCTTTTTGTTTGCAACTTGCAACAATGCTGGGAACTGAAAATGAACAGTCAGTTGTAAGCTTTGCGTCACGGTAGGAATCAAATGTAGTTGATGAGAAAATCAAGACTCCATGTATACTTTACTGATCATAAGTATATGGATTAGGAGAGAAAGCATGTCTGAACAAAAGAGGTATTCAGAAAAGAAAGCTGGTCTTCTCTCGTGGCAAGCCCTAAAGTCACCACACTTTCACCCAAATCACCCAAAAACTATTGCTGAAATCATAAACAAAAAAAGGAATCAAACGACTTTCATTTTTCAACGGGTAACCTTTCTAAAATAATAATTTTATGGTGAGAGTATATTGCTTACATGTAATGTATAAATATATTTTCATCTCAATATACATTACGCTCGTACGATATCAATTGATACTAGCAAGTTTTCTTTATGTAGTGTGGAATTGAGCGAGAAACAAAATAGCAAGTGCAGAAAGCCTAACTGGCCTGAATGTGTTGGTTGTTCGAACCGATGGAATGGTGTGTGCCACTTAGGTAATGGCAAGAAATTCACTCAACTAGTCAAGTCAACTATTTTTTCTCCGTTTTCTCTCTCTCTCGCTCTCTTTCTGTTACTTCTGAAAATACACACAGAATCCCTCGTAAATCCTTTAGATTGCGAAGAAGTGAAGGCTAATAGAAATTGCATGAATGACTTCACTTGAGTCCATGTCCCCCATCCATCCGTCGTCATCATCTACCAACAACCACTACGACTGCCATCATACACACCCAAATTGTTGGAGAAAGGTAGATTTTGGAATAGTGAAAGTGGAAAATATGAGTATACTAGATAAGAACCATCAAGAACCAAATGTAAATATATACAGTCACATATATGTAGCTATATGTAGTTTAGTGACTCTAAAATGCATTTACATAATATATTATATACCTTCTGCATTATTTTATAAGCCAGGGAATTTCATTGCCTTTTTGCACTCATAGCCATGCGATATATGCGCGGTCACAGAAGCTGAGTACATTTATAATGTAGCAGAGTCAAACAAACTGCATTGTGGCAAGCCTTTCTCCCGACCTCGAAGAACATTGTTTCCTGGCTAGATTACATCCATTTGTTCAAATCTACACATTCCTTATGCATCATTACACACGCTTCCACAAATTCATGGCGGCTTTTAATCTGCTGAAGAGAAAGCAAAATAACGCTTATAGTACACGTACGTGCATACATGTGTGCCACACCAACGCACTAAATTTTCAATGTGTCCTATTTGTAGTATTTGTAGTTAGTCAGTCTTACTTTCGTCCTTTTCACTCATTGTATGCATGTGCATGTCCATCAATGATTCATAATACGCTATCTATGTGAGCACAAAGTATGTATACATTTCTTAAACCCATAACAATTGAATTGAGCTTCATCCGCTTCCAAAAGAGTAAAAAACGCATTCACTGGCTCATCTTCCCGGAAAACAATAAAACGTGTACAATACCATGCCACTTTCAATCCCACTACCCCACCACGACTACCGCTGTGCTATAGGTTAGTTGAGAATAGTAGTGAATGGTTAATTCCGTCAATCAGTATATACAATAACATGTAAAAGCAATAAACTGTCATTGATATTTATTCACACGCTCCCTTTCATATGCTTACATGTAATATGTTTCTTACCTATATAATTTCAAGAAAGGTCTCATAGACATATGAAGACACATTTATAATTTGTTACGAGATTTATACAATACTATATTATATGGTATGTTGTAAGCTAAACGAATAAAATCATCAACGCAAATACATATTATGGAAGAGATGTAATTTTCAACTGACTTAAATAGAATTGAAAGCTTTTGTGTATGTAGAAAGATAAAGGCAGTTTTATGCACTCAGTCGTTCCGAATTAAAAGTCATTGAATCAGAATGAACTAATCAAATTGACTTCCGTTGTCTGACTGACTACTACCACCATCATCATGATCCTACGCTACTAATAGCATGATCATCACTATTATACATCACTGACTTAGATCCCCTCGGTAAAATGATGGCAATAGAAATTACAAAATAGTTATTCGAGAGTGTGTATCTCCAGAAAAGTTTTGTGCTGGTTTGGTAAGTTATATGCCATTTCATAATGTGATATTAGATATCCTATAGTAGCAGTTTTATTTAATTGTAATACGTTTTATTGGCTACCCATTGTACACATACCAGCGTCTACCTAAAGAATACGTACATACATAAAGAATGGATGATCTGAAAGTAAATGCGAATACAAAGCCAAAGCAAAGAAAGAATCTCTTTGGGGAGGATATAACTTTACACTGTGCAATGGATGAAAAGTATAGACAGAAAAAAGAGAGAAAGTAAACCGTGGGACGAGCGGGCAAGAAAGAGACTTTCCCTCAAAAATGCCCACACGAGTATCTACTTCTCATGGATGGCAAGAATGCGATGCCAGGGAAAGACACACATTAACTGTTTTAGTCGTTTTGTTATAAGAAGTAGAAAGTTTTTTTCTATTTACTATATTAGTAGCATTAGGCTGGGGATGTGAAATAGCCAAATGTTTCCTTCTCACGTCAACCTTTGCCCGGATCGCACCTTTATGTCTTTCCGCACAATAAACCCTAATTTCAGTTCACTTGCAATTATTTTCTGACTTTCATTCTCTACAAGAAAATTATTGGATAAAGTAAGCTGAAGGTGGAGATGCTTCACATCTGCTGGTGGGTCTATAAAAAGAAAGAGCGTACGAAAATAAGCAACTCATCATTTCGACTGTCTATCTTTTGACTTGAAAAGTGTGTGTATGCGAAGCTAAATGGAATCAAATTGTACAAATCCATCCAACAGCGTGATATAACCCAATTAACCATGAAGTTTTTTACTTTTAGCTTAATATGTATAGTTTTGGTCAATTTTATTTATTCGTGTGTGCAGGACTTCCTTTCTTCCTGCCCACTTGCTATAAAATGAAGTGACCGGAAAAGGTTTTATCCTTGTACATAAAAAGTAGTGTTTCCTTCTCGTTGTTTATGTTTGTATTCATATCAAACTTTCATCTAAATTTTTAGATCGTAATGCGATGAACTATATGATAATCTTCAATTAAAAACCATCCAAAAACAGGTAATTTTGTGATAAACAAGTACCATGGATGGGAATATAGAAAACTTTTATACACTGAGTGCCATTTCTGGGATTTTAAAAGGCTAGAAGCTAACTTATGTGTTAGGATCAATATATAACAATTTTTGAGGTGAACCAAACAAATTTATGTAGGGTGACGTAAGCAACTCAACTAGAATAACTAATTTGTATCCATTCAATTATTATAGGGCATAGTACGTAACACATAGTGTACATATATACACTTACCGTGATGTCACATATGTTGGTATAAGGTAAAATATTACCAACCCATAAAAGTCAAGATATTGAGACTAGATAGATTGAACGTATCTTTTTTAAAATTAAATCTACCTTCACTTCCTAATTCTTACATGTCTTCCTAAAAGATCTAACAAAGTGTGAACTTGATATGATAAAATTAATTGAAGCGGCTTTATAGAAGCCAACTTTAATGAAACAAACGAGCGAAAGTTAAATAGATAACTTCAAATAAGATAAATGAAGTTAATTTAAGTTTACAATGACAAAAGTGTCAGTGGACTGTCACTGGGGGAAAGTAATGATAAAGCGGGCGCTCTTCTATTTCCGCTTGATCTTTTCCGGATATATGTTAAAGGTTTGCTATATGCCGTCACAAGAATATATTGTTAATCGTTAGTGTGCCTATATATGACTTTTGCTTACCTGACAATAGGACGTTGAAGTTGGTAATGGCAAAGTTGTGTTGTGTTGATGTTGCTGTTGTTGGGAAGACCAAAGTTTCGATGATTCTAACGCGGGGAGAATCAGATCTAAGTCCATATCTTTTCCCCAATTTTGCTGATGATGTTTTTGCTGTGCCTTTGGAGTCATGGAATACACTGATTGGCTCTGGGTTACGGAACATGCCTGCTTTAAATCGATTAATGGAGAATGCTAGTAAGATTCAGGGCTACATATTTTTAGAGCTTGTGCCCAAATACCTTATGGCAAATACTTATACGAAGAATGTAAATTAAATTTATTGGCTAACAATCAACATACCTGTGGAGGGGGATGATGAGACTCGTTGGACCAAGGATGATGAGATAAACTGCCTAATTCACTATCTGAGGGAGGTGGCGGGCAAATTGCTTTAGCGATATGCGATGGATTAATGGGAGAGGATAAAGTGGGAGGATCTGTCATTATATTAAACATCATGGAAGAACTATTTGGATTGCCGGAAGATCCCACCAAGGAAGATGCTCCAACGCCAGAAGTTTGGAGCAAATGGCCCTGTGGTTGACAGAGGTGGTAATTTTCGGTAGTTTCATTGCGACTTGGCGAAAGATGGACAGGGTAACTGTCGTCAGATCTTGACTCAGATTGCAGACAACACTCACGAAGCAACTCATTGGATTCACCTTGGCATGAAGTATGCAGCACCCACTCTTCAGGTGCTTCAACAATCCCACCAGCGGAATTAGCATTGTTAAGAGATGCTGGTTGGAGTATAGCACTTGTAGCACCACCACCACCGACACTACTTTTAATACACCTACTCCCACCACCACCGGCAACCGCCACGGTCGGAATTGCGTTGCTGTCACGATGAGTGGTGGGCTGTGAATGAACAAGTAAATCAGCCGAGGTAAGATGAACATGTCCCTGGGGAAATGGCCCTTGTGCCATAACCACATGGGTGAGAGGTGTTGCCGAAATGGCGGCAACTGAAGCTGAAGATAAGTCCC
This sequence comes from Entomobrya nicoleti, assembly GCA_034695465.1. NCBI lineage: Eukaryota > Metazoa > Arthropoda > Collembola > Entomobryomorpha > Entomobryidae > Entomobrya > Entomobrya nicoleti. The sequence goes on along the minus strand of JAQFZG010000762.1, from coordinate 6,820 downwards.
TTGTTGGAGGTTCCGGCTTTCTTGGTTGATTGGAATCTTGGGAGAATTTCTTGGAACCCTTGAGGGTAGCGTAAGCCCTGTTACTAGCCGTCGTAATCGAATGAGGAAGAAAAGTAGAAGTTGCACTGGAAGGATTTTTCGAACCTGAAGTTGAGCTTTGACTTTCAGTCGTCTCCGTTTCTCCGCGAGGTCTTTGAGAGACCTGTTTGAGCTCATCGTCCATGGCGGCCTTCGACGACCGCAACATGCCTCACTCACACACATTACCTAGTTTTCTGATCAAAACTACAACTAGTAGTGGATGTCATCGGCTCAACAGGAGTAGATATATTATTAAATTGCCAGCTAGCTGAACCAATCATTTTTCATATTTTAACTCTGCTAGAGAGAGCTTTCTGCTAGCCTCAAAAACAAATTCCTTTTTCACCAATACTCTCTTCTTTCTCCTTACCCGAACTTGTATCCACTTTTGTGGCAGAGACAAAACTTTGAAGTTGTTCACCAATATTAATAATAGTAATGGCAAAGAAAGAGAAAGTAGGAGAAAACCTGGAGGAGCTGAACTGCGTTATACGCATAAGCTAACCAAAGTCTTTGACATTACCCAAGAAGACATAACGCAATAGAAACACATACAAAGTAACTAACGACATTGTCCATTGAAGCGTGCACCATTAAAGAGCCACATTATTTAACCACCTGCCAGCACCAGATATATGTGCTGACGATCAGAAACTTGGTCGCAGAGACTATGAAGAAAACCTGTGTCCTCTGTGATACAAAAGGGGCTACGAGAGAACGAGAACAAACAACTCAAACACACACTCAAAGGGCACCACGTGCTAAAAACCAAAACGAATGACGTTCACCTACACTTTCTTAAAAGTACTCAGATCTACTAACATGGGCTTTATGAAAAATATAACTTTTTTATCTGACCGTTTTCCAGGGCAGAGAAATACTTGAAAATTGCGGGATAAAAAAGACATTTCCCAAAAAATAAAACCCCATATTGCGGATAATCAGTGTCAAACTTGCTAAAAGTACTGATGTGCGGTTTACTTAAAGTCAGAGAACACTACTTTTATTAAAGTTTCAACAGCCTTTGCCAGGTTTAGTTTGCTTTCATCCAGAGCCCCACCGCAAAAACTGGCGAAAGCTTGAAAGAAAGTGAGAGAGCGAGAGGGAGGAAAGTAGAGTGCTCCTGTAGGAGCTCGGTCACATACTGACTTTTTTCAGCCCTATACATATTCAAGTCTTTTCCTTTTCACAAAGCCAGCTACCACCAGCGGTATGTAAGCATTCGATACCTCCCTATCTCCCAAAAGTTGCATGCTGCTTTCTCCATATCGCTCTCCTTACAATAAGCATCCAAACTCAAAACACTGTTTGCTTTCTTCGTTTTGCCTGCCCAACGCGTTTGCATTGTAGCATATCCAGCATCATGCATTCGTTTACGATATATTTCTTTTCAACACTCTAGAATAAAAATTGGAAGCACTGCTGATTACATCTAACAGTCGAGTTCAGGCTATAGGATCATTATTAAAGGGTGTGTAGCACTTTGTTAGTTTACATATGTACCTATGTATGTATACATGAGAGTCTGAACCCATTATTCGAAATGTATAGCTTATTACGTTTTCGTTCTTGAAAATTTTATTCAACTTGGATCCGGTATAATTTGCTCACAAAATTGAGAATCCGTGTACACTACGTAATGTGATCAGTTATATGTAGAAACCCAAAAGTCTCACGTTGCCCCACGTACGTTGTCCAGATATTTCATTTGGAGAGATTATGATTAAAATTAGGGAAAATAAGTATTTTTATGTATTTTGTTTATTACAAACGATACGATATATTTACTACAGCTGAGGGTCAAGTGTTTAAATGGAATGAATGCATATTACGGATTTTCAAATGAAAGTGGTTGAATTTCCCGAGTTGTTGGTCTTTTCATGGAGCAAGTTTTGTTAATCCGATTCAGATAAATGGTTGTGGGCAGTAAAGCACGCTCAAATCGTACTAACCACCCGCACATCAAGCTTTATTCGGATTCCCATAAGCGGCCGTTGCGGTACTCAGAACTCATTATTAAATAATTATACTTGCGGAAGACAATAAGTATACATAGCATTGGAATGTGCGTGATGTAACGCAGTCTATTAGTTAACACAATGCGAAAAAGTAACAAAAAGATATTTATTATGCTATGTGCGAAGTTAACAGCTATTGCGGGCACTTGATACTTACAATGAATACTTTCGTTATATTGCTCAAAGTTGTAGCTTTACAAACAAATGATGCGATTAATCGAACAAGGATGCCAAATCATGAGAAAGTCTTAAAATACACGATGGTACAAATAAGGCATTGTAATTCATTGATAAAGAAAGATTAACGAGAGAAAACAGCACTTTTATTGTCAACTTTTACAATTATCGAATATCCACTTTTAAATCTTTCCTTGCGGCATTTTCAATCATTGAATGCATCTCGTTGGCTTCCTCCTGTGTCAGGGTTTTGCTCATGTGGCGATATACAATTCGATAGCAATGACTCCAACGTTGCTTCTTCTTATGATAGAATTCATCAACGAAAGATACCTAATGGAACCATAAATACAAATTAAAATTACTAAGACTTACAAACTAGAATAAGGCTACACTGAAGACTGTTCATTATGTAATACATTTAGGTATAGTAGCATAATGGCACAAACTAATATGTTCAATACCAACATTTACCTATCCAAACTTTTTATGGTTTACAACGAAAATTTTATGCAAATTGTTAGGAAATTTACCTGTTCCACTAGTTCTCCTCCAATGGATCGGACTAAGTCGTAAAAGTCTGAACTGGCAAAGGAATTGTCTCCTTCAGGAAGCCAAAAACTTATATCGTTTACACAAGGCGGGTATACACTCACAGGCTGTTGGTAAAGAGAGAAAAAAATCAGTGTCTCCAAATGAAATGGGTAATCTGGAAGAAGCAAGTACTCTTAAAATACAGAAGAACTACACCGAATATGGGATTTTAACTTTCCTTTAAGTTTAGATTTCCCAACACGAAAGCTGCCTTTCATAACCTATTTAAAATCCTTCAATCAGAACTGACTTTTTTGGTAACGAGAGATTAGAGATGTTGACACAAAATGGATATAAATCATTCAACAATATGTATTCCAGAAACTTAAAGGAATCTTCTTCTGACAGATTCTCATTTTGATTTAGATTCGTGTAAAAAAACTACTACTCCGGATGCTTTCCGTAGGCTTTTTTTACAAACAATCATACTTGAATAAACCCTATGCAAAAACGTTTTATAGTAAATTACAAAAAGCACTTACGAAAAAATACACACATCGTATTGAGAAATACTGAAACCTCGATAAATTCTTGAAAATACGTGGTCTAGTGGTGGTATACTTTGATGCATAAGGATAATCGAAAACGAATATCTAGCTAACCAACGCTGCTGATATGCACATAATGGTGCATGTGATTAATTCTGTCCGTCATTCCACACGAAAAGTACGTACACTTAGATGTTTTCTATGAGAAAAAGTACTGACGATGAGATAAATATATGTACTTTACTGGCCTGGACTGCAATATAATGAACTCTCATTAGACTCGTAATTTAATCGTAATGGACACAAGAGTAGCCTCAGAAAAGTACAAAGTGGTACTGACGTCTTTTCGTTTTTATGTAGGCATTTTTGATTTTGCTGCCAGGTTGTTAGAGGTGTCTACTTGCCTTCAGCTGAAGGTTGATGTGATGTGTAATGTACACACAAGTATTTACTTTCGATGCCAAAATTAACTTGTTCAGGGAAAAGATGAATCAGTTTACTTACTTTGTAAATTAGTGGTGTGTACGGGTCATCCACCTCGAATTGATGCGTAACTCCTCTGTCAGTACTCCAAAATGTTCGGATGTCTGGTATTTGAAACAATCTCATTGCCAGTCGTTCCAAACCCAGACCAAATGCCCATCCTATTTTGTCATTTGCTCCAGCTAAACACACAAATATATTTATCAATAAATAGTCAACCACCAACGCATCGCATATTTAGCCTCTCATAACATGAAATATGATACTGATACAAAAGCGATACAACAAATCATCTTACCATTTCTCAGAAGCTTTTGTTCCATAATGCCACATCCAAGAACTTCAAGCCACTCACCGTTAAATTTCACCTCCAACTCCCACGATGGATGTGTAAATGGGAAATATGTCTCCACCCAACGAGTTTCCACGTCTAAAAAAACCACAAAAACGACAAAAGAAAGCACTTCAGAAAAATGTATAGGTAAAAGTAAAAAGCTTTGGAATGCCAAACAGGCACAACAGCGTAGATTTTATTTGATATAAACTAAATCACAGTTAGTAAGTAGGTAGATGGCAAAGAAAATGGGATGTGTAATGTGTAGTAAATCTAGAATGCGTGCATGCAGCAACGAATATACGTGCTTCATTCAAGGATATCCATTATTACTTTTCTTTCTCCAGCAAACATGCATTTATTCCATCCAAATATTCTGATTCATTCCATTAGATAACACATCCTTGCGCTTAATAACATCAATCTATCAATCAAACTTGCCGACATCCAGCAATCCACCAGCTACTGCTGCGCTGGACCTTTATCCAATACAATCAGTTGAAGATGCCAACGCCAAGCTAAGATATGCTTTTGTGTAGCAAGCACCACCACTGCGTATGTTGCCAAATATAGCAACCTAGCTACATCAATCTATATGACGAGAAAAATATATTGGCCTTGTCACTTCTTGAATTATATGGGTGGTGTAAAGTAAAAGAGATGAGCTAAAAGCTCACCGCTTTCTCTTCTTCTCCAACGAAAATGAAAACAGTGTGCAGTTTTTTTTCTGGGGAAAGAGCTTTCTACTTTACTTTCTCTTTCGATCATGGTGACATGAAATGGAACTTTTTTTTCACTCTTTCACAAGCAGGACCAAAATATATGAGCAATGTCACCCCAAAAGTGTGACGGTTATCTGTTTAAAAATATTGCTTTTCAGCTATCGAGGATTGGGCAAACTGATTCAATGTAATTTACAAATATTTTTGAGGCGTTCAGCAGTTTGATCCTGCTCGTTTTATTCACATAAATTTTAAAAGCTTTTATGGCAATCTTGAGCATTTACGCTGTATTCGGAAAATACACGCAAAAGAAGATAGAATGAAAGAAAGAGTAAATATGAAAGGGAACAATGGTAAATGGGCAACTTGATATACATTTTAGGAAAGGATACTATAAAAGCCCATACCTTTCCCAAATAGGTGCTTCACCAACTTTATCAAAGTAGTTTGCAAAGCGGCAGTCATCATCATAACGGCATCTACTGTGTGAGATTCCTGTTTCATGGGACTCCTCTCACACTTTCCCCGTTCAAAAATCTCCAGCTCCCGGGCAATGTTCTCATCTTTAAAGACATCATGAAGACCACATAAGCGCACAGCCTCCAGTTGATGGAACACTGGAAAATGACTTCGGTCAATCTCATCCCTTCGGTACACATCTCCAACGACAAGAAAGTTATTTAATCCGGATCTTATCAATCCAACTTGATGAGCACTTGTATGAGCCCTCAGAAGATGAGTCTTGTTAATGTAATAGCAGTCACTTTTCTTTCTACTGGGATGATCTTGTGGTATAAGCAGTGAATCAAAATTGTCTTCAACTGTTACAACTGGACTCAAATCCTCAAATACTGAAAATAAGGGACTCCTTGTACGACTTGGAAATTCCTTGTACATGAAATCCACTATACGTCGTTTGGTGTGACATAAAGGGTTGAACTTTTGAAGGTGTAACTTTCTATTAGTGTACGTGAGAATCTTTTGGTTTATGTTGGTCCAGCTATCACTGGGATACTTGTGACCATCCAGTGTTGTCTCGGTAGGGAGGATTTTAAAATTTTCCTTGACATCTTCAACGGATGATTTACCAGCTGTTGAAGTTGCAGTATTAATGGAATAATTTCTTGAAATCTGTAGTACTCTCGCCCTGTGTAGTCTCACGTAAGAGTGGGATAAGCAACTTTTTAGGGTATGCATATTTCGGATTAGATTATGGAAATGGCAGAGACTAGATGACATCATGGAAATCAGTGAAAAACGATAAATGTCAAAATGTTGTTTTATGGAGTACGCACACACCTTTCACCGACAATGACGGATGACGATGAGACTAAAAAAATGTAGATTATAAGGGCAACTAGCTTCCTTTTAATGATCTTATAATCATTTCTTAATTAAATGTATTAACTATGTCGATGGTGTAGTTAATTATGAGCATACACACACACTCACAAATGCAATAATTAAAGTTTACTGACATTAAACTAAACTTGTTGTACTTTCAATTGTTTGATGCCCTCTCCCTCTCACCAGTCTCACCTGCATAAAACAAACAGATTTAACAAAAAAACGGAATTACTTTCACATTAAAACTACATAAGCTTCACAATTTTCTAAATAGTTTACTTTAAAAAACACGTCTTGGTGTACATTAAACCTAAAACTTTAGCGCACATGATAGCCAAAATAGACACATGGTTCATGCCGCATCATCTGGCATCAGCTGATGTAAACATTTACGAAGTGTGGTGTTTGTTCAAGTTTGTTGTATCACATTCGCATGTATCGGCACGGCATATCGCATCGAGAATTGTGTATTGTGTATGCATTCATAAAACATGGTGATACTAGAAAAGGCCATTTACTGCGCTAAGCGCAGTAATATTAAAGAGACTCTGCGCGCCACCGAAAACCCTCAATTCC